>ML823583.1:130276-161218 GCA_009831015.1 Picea engelmannii
GGGAGTTTCTCACAGGCCTGACAACCTGATTCTTCTACCACAGGCCTGACAACCAGCTTCTTCAGCACACCCTTCGACTCAATTCCAACCGGGTGAGGGAAACCGCAACAACATCAAGCACTTAGTTGACACCAAGATGACGACCACAACAGAAAATGGGCATAGTCCCGCAAATGGCAATGACCAGACGCTAAAACACAGCACGCTCAAGCGATTATCCAGGTGTCGGGTTCTACAGAAGACACAAATCAACTCACGGTTTACCAGTTACAGGATGCGTGACAGGAAGTTATGTAGAGTTCGAGGATGGAGGCCAAACGCAGAGACCAAACAGGAATACACCAGACAATCACAAGGATCTCATGGTTTCGGTTTTCAGTGTTTTGTGTGATATGTCGAGCTCAGATGCAGAGGTCACACAGTTTAGACAACGAACGACAGAATGGAGAACGAACCCCCATCATGGCTCAACTCAACAGTTTTAACTACATGTGCTTGGGTTAACACTTGTCACCCATGAAGCTTGTTCCTTCCCATTTGGAAGTCACTCATCCTTCCAAAGAACTTAGGATAAAACATCACATTTCACATGGCTTTTGGAATAATATTAAAATATTATTCCCAATGACTTAAGCCCCTAGGCTCAACACTTAGCCTCTCTTTCCAACCTTCCATCCCCTAATCCCTTACCCACTCTATGGAAGCTTAGTCCCCCATCACTCATTCATCGTGGTCGGTCTGCACACAGCGGTGTTTATATTTTTTTATTAATGTTCTTCATGTTTACATATACAAAAGCAGGCTCCCGACCTTAACACTTGCTCTCTAGCCTAATAACACATAAGACCACCATCTTATATAAACTTGGCTCACCAGCCTATAAAACATAATTACAATTCATAATGAAAGCTTTATACTTTATAGACATGATTTACAATAGGGCTTGGCATTGGGGACATTACAATCCCCTCCCCTTATTTTTGCATTGTCCTCAATGCAACTTTACACTGCATCTACAAGCTTTTCCAAAATTTTCAAAAAGATGTGGGTACTCTGCCTGCATAACATCTTCATGCTCCCATGCCACGTCCTCAAGACCGTACCAGGTCCACTAGACCTTTACAATCCCTATAGCTCGATTCTAGAGCTGTTTGTTTTTCCTGTCCAATATGCGCATAGGATGCACTTGCAGGACACCTTCTTGTTCCACCTGAATTACATTCCAATCGATAACATGATTAGCATATGGTATATATTTATTAATAAATGAAACACATTATGTACATTCATAGATGTGGGTAATGCAAGCATATATGAAATTGACCCAATCCTTTCCAAGATTTCAAATGGCCCACAAAATCTGGCTGCTAACTTGGCGCAACTTCCCAGCTTCAGGGAAGTCCTATTAGCTTTCACTTTCAGGAAAACATGATCACCCACTTTGAACTCTCTATGGGTTCTATTCTTGTCAGCATAACTTTTCTGCCTGTCTTGGGCAGATTTCAAATTCTGCTTAATTTTTAATATTTGGTCCTCCATTTCCTTGAGCAACTCTAGCCCAACTACTGCTCTATTAGTTGGATTATCCCATCTCACTGGAGTATTGCAATTTCTTCCATAAAGTGCTTCAAATGGACTCATCTTCAACGATGCATGATACCCATTTTTGTAGGCGAATACTACCAAGTGCAGGTAGTCTTCTCATCTTGATGGTTTGTCCATCACATACATTCTCAGTCTGTCTTCTATTACTTTGTTCACCCTCTCTGTCTGTCCATCAGACTCAGGATGATAAGTTGTACTAAAGTTCAGATTCGTTCTGAATCCTTTGAACAATCCTTTCCAGAAATTCAAGGTGAATTTCAATTCTCTGTCAGACACAATCGTTTTAGGAATTCCATGCAATCGTGCCACTTCCTTCACGAAAATATCAGCTACATCTACTGCCTTGTGAGTAGTTTTCAGTGGAATAAAATGGGCATCTTTTGTAAGCTTCTCCACCACCACCATGATTGAATCATGCAACTTGGTTGTTTTGGGCAATCTTGTAATAAAATCCATTGTCACCACTTTCCACTTCCACTCAGGAATGGGTAAAGGTTGCAGCAACCCTGCGGGGTGCCTATGCTCAGCTTTAACTTTCTGGTACTCCATACATCTGGCGATGTATTCAAAGTTATCTCTCTTCATACCTGGCCAAAAGTAATGGCTCTTGACCGATGCTACTGTTCTTTGATATCCAGGGTGCCCTACATAAGGCACATTATGCATCTCCTGCAAAATCATCTGTTTCAAGCACTGGACATTGGGTACAAAAATTATGTTCTTGTACAGTAGTATTCCATCGGTTTTCAATTTATAAATTTCCATCTTCTATGGCATCTTACTCTGTTGTAGCTTGGCTACCAATTCTCTGTACTGCAGATCTACATTTGTAGCCTCCAGAATTCTGCTTTTAATATCATTCTGATACATGCTAATGGCTGCAGCATGTAATTCATGCACCCTCCTGCTGAGTGCATCAGCTACTTTATTCTCCTTTTCTTTGATATGCTTGATCTCAAAGACGTACTCACACAAATATTCCGGCCACCTACTTTGTCTAGCGTTTAAGGTTGGTTGATCAAACAAATATTTCAGACCGTTGTGCTCTGTTCTCAATTCAAATCTCCTTCCCATGAGGTAATGTCTCCATTTCCTCAGAGCGTGAACGATTGCTGCCAACTCCAAATCATGAGTGGCATAATTATTTTCGTGCTCTTTCAGCTTCCTGGACTCATAACAGATTACAAATCCATTTTGACTGAGAACTCCTCCTATCCCTTCTTTACACACATTTGTGCACACCATGAAATCCATATTTGGATCTGCAATCCTCAAGATTGGAGTGCTGGTTAACAACTGCTTCAATTGTTGAAAACGTTTCTCACACTCTTCAGTCCACTGAAAAGTTTTCTCCTTCCTTTGCAAGGAAGTGATAGGGTGAGCTATCTTTGAGAACCCTGCGATAAACCTTATGTAATAGCCCACTAGACCCATAAAGGATCTAACTTCTACCACATTCCTTGGTGCTGACCATTCTTTCATAGCCTCAACCTTGTCAGGATCCACGACGATCCCTTCTTCTGAAATAATGTGCCCCAAGTAATGGATCTGCCTTTGATAAAATGAGCATTTGCTCAACTTGGCATACAGCTGGTGTTCTCTCAACACTTGCAGCACCATCCTCAGGTGTTTTTCATGCTCTTCCTCTGACTTGGAATACACCAAAATGTCATCCAGGAAGACTATGACAAACTTGTCTAGATAGTCCCTGAATACACCATTCATCAAGCGCATAAAAACAACAGGTGCGTTCGACAGCCCAAACGGTACCACTGTGAAATCGTAATGACCATACCTTATTCTAAAGGCAGTCTTGTTGATGTATTCATCCTTTATTCTTACCTGGTGATATCCCAATCTGAGATCTATCTTCGAAAATATTTTCGCACCTTTCAACTGATCGAAAAGATCGTCGATCCTCGACAGAGGATACTTGTTCTTGACAGTTACTTTGTTCAACTGTCTAAAATCAATGCACAGCCTCAACATCCCATCCTTTTTCTTCACGAATAGGACTAGGGTTGATCCATATGGATATCGGTGGCCACCCACCTTTTCCAACTGGCTCAAAACAGTTTTCTGACATTTTTGGCAATTTACTATTTTTAGCAGTTTTTACTTTCAAGGCCATTTTGAGGGCCTAAATGAAGGTTTTTCGGTATCGAGCTCCTAAATGATAGACAAAATCATAATTGAGCCCCCAAAATCAATCTCCTTGGTGATACCTTTCCAACAGGCTATCACACACCTGAAACGGAGATCTTATGCAAAAGTTATGACCCCGGGAAGTTGATGTACTAGCTTACCCAAATGGGGCCCACATGACTTTTGGCGTTTCATCTCCTCGGGTTAGGTTTTTGGATGTCTAGGGTTTTTGGCATTCTTTCTTATTGTAAAAAAGGCCTTCAGAGCCTCATTGTAATTTTCTTCTTGTGAATGCACGCTGCCGTCACATCTCTTCTCAGAGATAAGCCGCCACCATTCCAGCAAGCCTGTTTCCGCTACATTTTACAGTTTCAGCTTATTTCGTTATTGAATAGAAAACCAATTTTATTGTATCTCTATTATTTTGTGTTAAGAATCTGTTAATAATCTATATTCATTTCGTTATGCTCATAAAATATGGATCAGTGGTATCAGAGTGGTCTGCTCCTTGTCGTCTTAATGCATGTCCCCAACGAGGTCGAAGTACAAAGAGTTGGGTCTCGAGATTGTTTCTCTTGAGGATAGAAGCTCTTGCATGCCCAAGAGACCTCCCATGGAAGGAGAAAATAAAGATGACAGGACAGGAGATCCTTTCAAATTTTTTATTGAGGAAGCCCTCACGCAACAGAGGAAAAAGATGATGGATAGTTTCGCGCAAATCCTTCGGCGACTACCAACAGGCGATGCATCTTCTTCGAAGGGAGGTGCCGCCCCTTCAAGGTACAAATAAACTTAGATATTCCTATATTTGAAGGTCATATAGACACAGATGTTATGGACAAGTGGTTGAATCTACTAGAAGGGTATTTTTCTGTTCATAAATTTTCGAATAGAGAAAAGATTACTTTTGCGCTCCTCAAAGTCATTCCCCATGTCAAAGATTGGTGGGAAACTTTCTGTGAGCAAAAGGAAACAGAAGAAAACTCATTATTTTTAGTCACGGCCACCTGGGAATCCTTTAGGGATGCTATTAAGGAACAATACTACCCTGTCGAAAGTTATGACGACTTGTATACCAAATGGACCACACTGTGGCAAAAAAGAGACCAAGCAGTGCCAGATTTCACAAATATCTTCCATACCTTGCGCACCAAGTTGGGTATCAAAGATTCAGAGTGACATCTGGTGCTCAAGTATCGCAGTGCTCTGCATAGATACATCCATACTGAAATGGAATTTCTAGACATCTCATCCTTGGGTGCGGCCTACCGATATGCCGCCAAAATTGAGCAGAAGCTCAAACAAAAGACGCGGCAATTTGGGCCTGGGAACCCCTCACAACAAAAGCCAGGAAAGGGTGGCCCCAACCCATCGAAAAGAGGACAGAGCAAAGATGGATAGTATCATGACAACCAGTACAAGCCGAAAGCAAAGAAGGACACCGGAAAGACAAAGAATGATACCGGGAAGTGGTGCGACTTCCATAAGATCCCTTGGCATAACACTGTCGACTGTCACTCAAAGCAGTCGCTGGTGGCTGAAGTGAAATCCTCTGAATCAGATGCAGATTATGACTCCGAGACAGAACCAGAAAGGGGAATATGGATCATTGAAGCGGAACCCAGTGCCACCATTTCTACCACCAAGATCTAGCCTGGTGAACCAAACGAGCCAGAAGAAGGAGAGTGCCTCTTCCATTCACAAATGTGGGTAAAAGGCACCCTGCTGCACTTCATCGTTGATAGCGGTAGCCAGAAGAACCTCATCTCAGCAGAGGTCGTCAAGTGGCAGGCCCTTCCAACAACAGCGCACCCACAAACCTACACCATTGGATGGTTCCGCCAAGGAAGCGATCTCCGCGTCGACCAATAGTGTCGACTGTCATATGGCATCAAGCCCTTCAAAGACAAGGTATTTTGTGATGTTTCTCCTCTTGAAGTTTGTGATGTTCTTTTGGGCCAACCTTATTTATGGAAATGTCATGTTGTATATGATTCTAGGCCTCGTAGTGTTATTATTACTTTGAACAGGAAATTGTATAGGATACCCGAGGCAGTCCCACCTAGTGTTATTTCCTTGATCTCTACTAAGCAATGTAGGAAGGTCATCTCTCAGATGAGGAAGTTTGTATTCTTTGTGATTCACTCTCAGAATAAGCGAAAGATCGCAGCCACATCCAGGGTCTCTGCGACCGACCTCTCCACACAGCAGAAGCAAGTAGATAAGGTTGTGGAAGAATACTCAGATATCTTCTCCTCACCTACAGGGGTACCTCTACACTGCTAGGTCAAGCACCCCATCGATCTGACCCCCGACACATCGTTTCCCAATGGGCCAGTCTATCGTCGCTCTTTGTTAGAGAATGAGGAGATCAAGAGATAGATCCATAAACTACTCCACAAGGGGCACATACGCCCTAGCTCATCACCTTGCGGGAGCCCAATCGTGCTGGTACAAAAGAAAGATGGAACCTGACGACTCTATATTGATTACAGGGCTCTAAATAAAATCACTGTCAGAAACTGGTACCCGATTCCCCGAATCGATGACCTCCTTGATCAACTCACGGGGGCCAAATACTTCAGTAAGATTGATCTGAAGTCTGGCTACCACCAGGTCTCAATAGAACAGACAGATGTATGGAAGACCACCTTCAAGTCAAAGGAAGGACTTTTTGAATGGTTGGTCATGCCCTTTGGTTTGACAAATGCTCCAGCCACTTTCATGAGGATGATGGACGATATCCTGTGACCATTCACCAATACTTTTGTAGTGGTGTATCTGGATGACATCTAATTTACAACAAGACTTGGGACGAACACTTGCAGCATATTCAACAGGTTCTGCACACCCTGTGGTAGCACAAGCTATACGCCAACCTGGAAAAATGCTCCTTCGGCATGGACAGGGTCCATTACCTGGGCTACATCATTGATCAGCATGGCGTACATGTGGATCTAGCCAATATCCAAGTTATTCGTGACTGGCCAGCCCCAACAACACTCATTGAGCTTCAGAGCTTCTTGGGACTTGCTAATTTCTACCGCAGGTTCGTGTTGGGTTTCTCCCATATTGCATGGGCCCTCAGCCAAATAAACAGGGGTGGTGGTAAGGCGCGATTTGTGTGGGGCCGGTCCCAACAACAAGCGTTCGATGATTTGAAGCAGTGCTTCTGCTCTACCCCAGTACTTTCACTACCAGACTTGAAACATCCCTTTGAGATCAAGACAGATGCTTCAAACTATGTCGTGGGTGTCGTTCTCACTCAACATGGCCACCCCGTCGCCTATCATAGTGAGACACTGTCAGATATTGTCCGTAAGTACCCTACTTACGATAAAGAAATGTACTCCATTGTGAAAGCATGTCTCCAGTGGAGACATTACATTCTTGGGAAGGAGACAACCATCCACACCAATCATAAGCCACTGCAGTTCATGCAGACACAGGGAAAACTGCAAAATGACTGCCATCAAAAGTGGTCCACATACTTGCAGCAATTCCACCTCAACATCAAGTATAAAACAGGAAGCACCAATCGCGTCGTTGATTGCCTCAGCAGACCGCCATTCACGGAACTCACCACGATGCTAGACTCTTGTGGCCATGAGACATCTGGATGGCCCCAACTCTATGAGATAGACCCTGACTTCGCCACCACCTACCAAATGTTGGGTGCAAATGCAGTTGTCGATAATTTCCATCTTCAAGATGGGTTGTTGTGTCGTCTAGGCCATATCTGTGTTCCATCAAGTGAGCGAGTGAAGCTGATCTGGGAAGCCCACTACAGTTGGGTGGCAGGACACTTCGGTGTCGAAACGACAGTGGCGATACTAAAAAAACATTTCTACTGGTCAAAACTTCGACAAGAGGTCAGCAAGTATATCAGGTCCTACATTGGTTGTGTTATTGCCAAACCAACCACTAAGAAACAAGGCTTGTAAACCCCTCTTCCTACTCCTGACAGGCCATGGGAATCCATATCAATGGACTACATGTCGGGCCTCCCATCCACCAAGTGGGGAAATGAATGTGTTTTTGTGGTTATTGATCGCTTTTCTAAGATGGTGATTATGGCTGCCTGCAAGAAGAGCATCACAGCAGAGGCCACTGCCAAGCTCTTCTTTGAAAGAGTCTAGGTACATTTTGGAATCCCACAAACCATTGTCTTAGATCGGGATAGTTGATTTCTCAGCACATTCTGGTCAAGCCTCTGGTCACTGTTGGACACCAAACTCACCAAATCCACGGCCTTCCACCCCCAGACAGATGGCCAAACCGAGGTTGTAAATCGAATGATTGTGTATATCCTTCACATGTATAATTCAAAGAACCCTCGCACATGGGATGAAAGCCTTCCTTATGTCCAGCATAGCTACAACCGAGCCTTGCATAGCTCAACCAACCACAACCCCTTTCAAGTGGGGTTGGGATTCCAACCATTGGGTCCCATAGATGTTGCACTTCCCCTTGCGGTCACCTCGACTGACTCATCTCCTGCTCCAATTGAAGCTAACAAAGCCACCTGGTTCATTGAGTGGATCCATCACATCCACCAACAGGTTCAGGATATCCTACAGAAGTCCAATGACAAGTAAAAACAGTGCCATGATCAACATCGGGTGTCGCATAAGTTTCAGGTGGGCGAAAAAGTTTGGTTGCACTTGCAGAAAGAATGCCTTACAGGACCCCATCAGAAGCTTTGCCCACTCCGTTATGGACCGTACACTATCACCAAGGCCATGGAGGATAATTATTTTGATCTCAACATTCCTCCTTTCCTTGGCCTGCACCCAGTGTTCAATGTGGATATCCTTCGCCCTTATTTCCCACCATTATTGGACACCTCAGAAGTAGCAGAACAACTGACACCAACAGAGCTCAACCTCAACTGCATACAACAGGCATCCAAGGATCAGATTGTGGACATACAGATCAAGGGCACTCAACAACAAAGGATCCAACTTTATCGAGTCATGAAAGCAGGGCAGCTCTTGCACCAAGGCAAGTGGCTCACCCGGGGCCAAATTCAGAAAAAATTTCCTCATCTAATGGGGGACCTCAATGAAATGGAGACCATTGCTTCCTAAGGAGGGAGGATTGATCCAGATGGATATGGGTGGCCACCCACCTTTTCCAACTGGCTCAAAACAGTTTTCTGACATTTTTGGCAATTTACTATTTTTAGCAGTTTTTACTTCCGGGGCCATTTTGAGGGCCTAAATGAAGGTTTTTCAGTATCGAGCTCCTAAATGATAGTTGAGGACACAATTGAGCCCCCAAAATGAATCTCCTCAGTGATACCTTTCCAACAGGCTATCACATGCCTAAAACGGAGATCGTATGCAAAAGTTACGACCCCGGGAAGTTGATGTACTAGCTTACCCAAACGGGGCCCACATGACTTTTGGCGTTTCATCTCCTAGGGTTAGGTTTTTGGATGTCTAGGGTTTTTGGAATTATTTATTATTGTAAAAAAGGCCTTCAGAGCCTCATTGTAATTTTCTTCTTGCGAATGCACGCTGCCGTCACATCTCTTCTCAGAGATAAGCCGACACCATTCCAACAAGCTTGTTTCCGCTGCATTTTACAGTTTCAACTTATTTTGTTATTGAATAGAAAACCAGTTTTACTGTATCTCTGTTATTTTGTGTTAAGCACATGTTAATAATATGTATTCATTTCATTCTACTCATAAAATCTGGATCAGGGGCACCCCAAGGTGACACGCTTGGGAGAATGTACCCCTTCTTTAGAAGCTCTTCAAGCTGCAATTGCAACTCTTTCAGCTCTAGCGTACTCATTCTATAAGGAACTTTCGACACTAGATCTGCTCCAGGCATCAAATTTATAGAGAAATCGATATCTCTCTTTGGAGGTAGTCCAAGTACTTCCTGGAATACATCTTCAAACTCTTTAAGTACCTCATGATCCTCAATACTTGACACCTTATCCTTAGGTGTTTCCCCCACATGGGCTGCAAATAATTGACAGCCTTTTTTGTAGCACTTCTTCACCTGCATTGCTAAGATTTCTCTAACAACCACAGCTCTGGGAATTCCTTTGAATTTTTTTTGATTCCCCTCCTCATCCAAGCATGTATAGTCCTTGTTACGATAGTCCAGGAGGGCATGGTGCTGGTCCAACTAGTACATCCCAATTAAACAGTCATAAGAGCCTAACGACAGAATATTCAATTCAGGCTTCGTGCTCAATCCCTTCATGCCCACCAGACAAGACTTAACCAACTCAGTGACTTTCCTCTTGGTTCATGTAGCCAACTGCACTAACCAATACTTTTCATGTTTGCTTCTGGATAAATGCAAACTTTCCACCACCCTAGGATCTACATAACTATGGCTAGCCCCTGAATCAATTAAAATAATAAATGGTTGGTTGTTAATCATACCTTCCACTTCAATCATGTGCGAATGAAATTCATCTTTCTTGTTGTCCAGGGCCGCATAGATCCTCGACATTCTACTGCCCATGTCCTCCACTGTTTTAGCTTGTTGAACATTATGGATAGCTCTTGCTTTGCCATTTTTATGGGGACAATCTCTATACTTGTGGTTCTCTTTACAGCCCCAACACTGAATGGGTGTTTGTCTCAACCTTTTTTCTCCCACTTCAGGCATTCTTGGCTCTCTAAACGATGGATGTCCTTGAGGACTATTTCTGAAAAATGGAGGTTTGTTTCCCTTCTGCCTCCGTTCTTTCTTAAACTTCTTCTGGTCCTCCCAAGCCTTCTGAAAGGTAGGCTTTTCTCTTTGTTTCTCATATAATCATTTCTCTCTTCTTATTGTTTCTTCCATAGTCTTAGGATCATCATACTGAATCTTGTCACCAATGGGAGGTGGCAGTTTACTGAAATACCTCTGAATCTTGACAGCCTCATCATTGATGAATGGAACATACTTCAGTAATTCCAAAAACCTTTGTTCGTATTCATCAATGGTCATGCTTCCTAGCTTGAGTTTGAATAACTCCTTCCTATTTTTGTCATAGTATCTTTTAGTCAGGTATTTCCTCTTGAAATACCTCTTGAATTCCTTCCATGTGATATCTTTCTCTCTAACGTGCTGCACCTTCACAAGTTGATCCCACCACATGGATGTTTTTCCTTTTAGTTGATACATCACAATTATTCCTTCTACATGAGAGGAATAATTCTATAGTTGGAAATATTTCCTCATGCCAAGCAACCATGTTTCGGCATCTTCCTCCTTCTTATGTTCTCCATCGAATGTTGGAGGTTTGATCTTGTTCATTTCCCCTTTCAATTCATCCATCCCAGATCTCATGTGATTTATGGTAGGAGAAGGGCTTGAACTACTGTGTGCTTCCCTACTGGAATGATTTGGGGAGCAACGATGATGTTTTCTAACACTCCTCGATGTTGTTTTTCTTTCAGGGGTCCCACGACTCCCTGTTTTTCTTGTGTCACTCTCCTTTTCTAATTTCTTTTCTATTCTTTCCAGGCTCTTCAACATTCTTAAGTTGAATTCACCCTGTTGATCCCTGATCCTCATGAGCTTTCGACTATCGGCTCAGTGAGCCTGGGCATATTTCTGCAATCTTTCAATGATTTTCATCACATGCCCTTCCTTATCCAATTCTCTTCCATGCCCATTAGAGTTTGATACTTCGACTCCCAAGTTGAAATCCCTTCCTTCTCTTTCGTTCTCTGAATTGGAGGCAATCAACACCTCTTCCATTTCTATACTCGGTGTCGAATAATGACTTTTCTAACACTCATTGAACTCTGTACATACAACGTGCAGTCAACCAAAGTTTTTTAGGGCTTAAACCCTTAATAAAACTACAACATTCATAAACCAACGCGAATAAGTAAACGCTTCGACTTCGTAATTTTTCCGAGTTCTGCTCAGCTCTGTAATTTTTGGGTGATAGCTCCTTCTTTCTCCCTACCCTCAAAACCAAAGGTTGTGACCAAATGCTACACTACTAGGTGCTACTTGGGCTTTCAACCTTCAAAGAGTTTAAGGCACACACATCTATCTCCCAGAGTTTCGATTTACCGAATTCATGTAAATCGGGTGGATCGATGGTCCACATTTACCCAACATCCACGGTTAAAATTTGCTACGGTTCTTCCGTCTTCGAATATTTTGAGACTTCGGGACTTCGGGTTTCGATCCTCGAGGCTCTCATACTCGCTTCCCTCTCCAACCCCTGACTTCCAAAAATTCGATTTCCTTACCCTCCGAGCCCACATCACAGTTGTCTCCCACCAAGGTAGTGACACATGGTGTCTTTAAGAAGGTCCACCTATCAACCATGTGGCCCCCACCTAACGGATGTGCTACATGTTCGTATGAGCCCTCGACGCTCGGCACTTTGTGACTTCGTTGTCGAAAATAAATTCTTTCAACCCCCAAACCCCCGATACGCGATACCCCGTGAAGGTTATGATCCAATAGTTCTCTTGTGGCTTGGATCCAACAGTCTGGATCTCCTTCCCTGCTCCTTGCAACTTGGAACTTCAAGAAACCAAGAATTTGGTCTGCCCTCCAAACTCATGAACCCCGAATTCGCGAAATGATCCAACGACGTGGGTTGAAATGAGATCAACGGCTCATATTGACCACGATCAACGGTTTACGTTGATTCTTGATATTAGGGTGGTGAGTTCGTCCAACTCCTAACCACCTTATGGATCCACTGGATCCTACAGTCCTTGCGATTTCGCGAGCTCTCCATGGAGAATTTTGATCGCCCGATTCACTCCTCAATGACTTCTACCCCAAGACTGAGTGTTCTCCCTCCTGAACTTAATTTCTATGCGACGGTTTCGATCTCCGTCTCCCTGTTAGGGTCCTAACCCGCACATAGGTAGATTAATATATTCATATGTAATAAAGGTCAATATTAATAAGGCCTTTAAATAAAATAGAATAAGGCGGATGTAAGAAGACCTAATAGAAGCTTATGCTTCTTGAAGGATCTTCCTCTAGATGATTCTCTTGATAGACATATTTAGTATAAATAAGGGTTGAGGGTATGAAAACCCTAGCTTGGAGATTTTTGTAATAGAGTGCTGCTCGATTGGAGGTTTCCCCCTCGAAGAGGCATGTGAACATGCTTTCTGAATAAAAGTGCTATTTTTGTTGTTGTTCTTATAAAATTTATGTGTTATTGCGGAGATTATGCTGGATATATTACTGTTATTATGCCATTTCTAGCATTTTATTTATGTTCTGCATATTTATTGCATCTGGTATCTTGCAAGTGGTATCAGAGCACTTTCCTTGGCAGAAATTGTGGGAATTTTTTTCAGGGTAGAGACGTATTCCAGTGTCTTTAAACCACACAGATCTATTGTTACGTGCATAAACCCGTGGTTGAGGGATTCACACACACAGGAAATACAAGTGGTTCTTAAGCGCACATATGTTGGCCACCCTTGTAGCCCCTGTTGGAACCCCTTCGAGTGGTAGCACATCAAAAAACACCTATGTATGGATCGATCTAGATTTCCTGAAGACATCTTTAGATAAACCTATCGGTCGCCAGATTGCTATAGTGTCACCGAGAACAGCACTCAGGAAGATACTCTCTAGTACCTGGGTAGTCGGGTAGTATGGATAAGGGTACAGTCTATCCTCTTTAGTTAGTGCCCTGAGATATTGGTCCGAGTACTACTATTGGATCCTGCATGTATATTAGAGAGCTATAACACAGGGCAAACCCTTGTCTGTAGAACCCTTGAATACCTAACCCTTGGGGGACAGAAACATAAACAAATTAAAAACATACCAGATCTATTGCCGCGCAACTGTGTTTGGGTTGCCAAGTAAATACACATCTCTTTCTGGTTAAGCATTTGGGGATTTCATCACTGCGGTATTCTTCAGAACGGAGTATAAATCCGCAGGTGTAAAAAAAAAGTCTAAATTTTTTTTCACCATTATTTGAGACCTATTCCATTGGATTCATCTCTCTGCCCTTATCACATTCAAGCATATCATTTTTCGACAAAATTTTTGACCCCGCCCACCCCTTTTCAGTTCACCCATCCTCATGGCTCATACCCGTAGCCAAGACCTGGAATCTCGCTTCAACACCATGCAATCTGGTTTCCTAGAAACCCAAAAAGAAGTGAAACAACTCAGTGCTACTACTGCCTCCATCAATTCATCCATCAATGCTACCATAAATACAACCATGCAATCCTCAATGGAGGAAGTCAAACAAGAACTGACCACCCATCTTGAATCTGTCTTTGCATCACTCTGCACCAAACTGAAGATCCCTATAGATGACCATTTCTCTGAAGCACCTCCAAAGAATGAAGGCGAAACTTCCTCCCATTCCCATACCTTTCAGTCCCATCACTTTCAATGTGACATGAGATGATATGTAAGTGTTCCTATTTTCGCTCTTTGTTGTCCTTTATTCCCCAGATTCTCATTTAATGAGTGTATCCTAACTAGATCTTAGTTAGAGTTGGATCATGAGTCTTCTTCTAGTTACAATAGTGGTAGGTTGACTCGATATTATTTTCCATGTGTACTCCTATTCTCTCATATTATTATTTCTTCTATTTTAAAAATCTAATTTATTAATTTCATGCACACATGTGCATTTTATCCAATCTTATATTTTTATTCACATTTTTTCCTTAAATTGATTTATCTCTATTCTTTTGATTTATTTAATATTTAATTTAGTCCCCTAACTAAACTTAGACTTAGGCTTAGTCTTGGAGTTAAGCTTAGGATTTTATTGGGTTTTATAATTAATAAATTCATTTTTTAATTAAATAAGTTAATCCGACGGGTTCTAATCAATTCAGTGTTTTTTATGCCACCTAGATTTATTGACTTATAATTACACGATGTTCCCTTCAAGACGCACCTTCGTTCTCCAAGGGTGCCACTCACCTTTTTAACTCATTTTGGAAGTTTTTCTGACCCTTGGAGTCAACACTCCACTTGGTCGACCTTGAGAGAGACTAAGGGCTTCTAAGGAATAAGGACTCCACCTTATTGCATGCTCCTTAGAAATCTCTGTGAGCAAATGTCTCAGTCTACCCTCACAACATCGTGGACATCGTGAACTAGGTAATCGTTAGCCTACCATTCAAGCCACGCCGGAGTGCTAGTAGGCTGTGATAGGGACACTACTACACCTCTCCCTCAATATATGGTTTCTATGCATGCCCCCTTTACTCCTTATGTGAGTCATATTATCAAGCATTGTTAGCCTACATCCATTGACAAAAACATTGTCAATGATCCATATACATAAATCATACTATAATCAATCATATGTTATGTGTGTGTAAAATCAAATACTCAAACAAAATAAAATCCACTCCCTAACTCAATCTGGAGTCTAAGGAAGTCCATTGATTCCATCAACATCCATAATCTTTCATGTTTCTTGCACACTCAGGAAAACTCGTCAATAGCATTTTCCAATACATATATATCAATTAAAAATAAGTCACATGACATCATCATCATCATGTATAATCCATAATCGAAATGAAGTCACAATGTACCATAACCGAATCACTTGCACGCAAGTGTCCTCAAAGAATAAGTCAATAAGATGTGCTCGATGGAGTGGGATGTTACAAATTGACTAAAGCAGTCATGTTCCCAAACTTTTCCATATTGTTCTTCTATGTCTGTTGTAAATAAACCCCAAGTATGCTAATAAAAATGGAGGTTCCTTTTAACAACCTATTGATACCATTGATATGGTTTTATCTCAAAGCTCAAAGTTGTTATGCAAATCTTTTTCTTATCATCCATAATATTATGTAGTTCAAAATATTTCTCTATTTAGTTCACCCAAGTAAAGACCTATGTTCCATCAAACTTCTTTAATTCAATCTTGGGAAAGTTGAATTTAGGACCCCCACCATAATTAACTCCATTATTAGAGTTAAATCCACTTCACAATTGCTTGTTATAGGCGGGTTGTTCGACATGAATACTACCTTTATTTTCATGATTCCCTTTCATTTTGATATCTTGTTTAGGGATTTTCTCATCTAGAACATGAAATATCATGGAAGACATGGAATTTTGCAATTAATTTGGCAATTCCTTCATAGGATTTTGTATTTCTTATTTATTTTCATCAATATTATTTTTTAGGTCATTCTTATTTTCAACCATCTTTTTATCCATATTATTTTTCATTTCATCCATATTTATTTTCATTTCTTCCTTATTTTCATTGATCTTCTTTTCCATTTGTTCCCCATTTTCAATGATCTTCTTGTCCATCTAGTGATAAATCTCTTGGATTTCATCTTGAGTCATGGTTGACCTCTCTAGATGTTTATTTGGTGAAGTAAATTTTGGAGGATCATTTGGAGCCATGTGAGAAAACAATATTTGTCTTATTTTCTCGTTTTATCACAAATTTTGAATCATTAAAAAGATATCTTCTAATAAAAATTTATGCCAATTGTAAGTTACATACCATTCAAATCCTTAATTTGGAGTTTGTCCTTGTGACCAAACTTACTTCTTATGTATTTATGAAATTTCAGACCTTACGAGTTTGAACTTTTGTCATGTTGTACTATGATATGTATTCTGTACAATTCCACAAGCCTGGCCAAAATTTGATGTTCCAAGTGAAATTTATGGTAACTTTCCCAAACCTTGTTGATGTTTGGACTGTTTCAGAGATTGAACTTGTACAAAATTCCACATGTCCAATATTTAATTTATAGTTATGAAAATTTTATAAGAAATAATATGGATTGTCCTATTTCAAATGAAAATGGTCTCACTAAATTTGGATCCATGATGAAGATGATATTAACATTTTACCCAGAACACATGTTTGAGACAGTAATATGACTAGTCAAAAACCCTATATTCCATAAGGTATATCTTCGAAAGTATAATGACCGATGAGCTAAAATTTGTACCACCAATACCTTGATATGTATTCTAAACAACCACCATGTTTCTCTATCTAAACCAGGCCAGACAAAATGTTATATCGAAAATCCCAATATGACTTGTTTAAAATTGAATTCAGGATGAGTCAAAAACCATATATGCCATGTGTTGTATCTATGAAATTATAACAACCCTTAAGTGGAAAATTGTACCAAGGATACCTTTATATGTATTCTAAATAATATCCAATTTTCACTATCTAAATCATCCTAGAAAAACTTTATAGAAGAAATTCTAATAAGACTTTCTTAGAGAAGAAAACCCTAGGATCGGTGCTCTGAGACCAAATGTTACGATCCAACGCCTTAAAAATGATAAAAAAATATCAATGAATATATTTCACTTTAAGGGGGAAACCTCCTTTTACAATATATAGAATTCCAAATACAATATGAGATGATATAATATGATCCTAAGCCTAGGTCTTGTTATATATATAGGAGACAAAGGGTGCAATTATAATTAAAGGGTGCCATGAAGGGTTCTAGTCGACATGCAATTATAAAACTAGAAATGTAATAATTTAATATATAGGGATTAATAAGGGGTTTTATACATAACATGGAGCTTTGTAAGGGGATGTTTTTAGGGATTAACAGACTTCTACAAGTTATTATGGGTATGATTTCCCTAGTTGGTCCTTTGTACTATGAATTGAAGTACTTTTTCTCACTTTCTATGGGTGGACACTTCTTGATGCTTGATTCTTGAAATTTCCTTAAGTTGCATGCATTATGGTTATATTCTAGATGGATAGTACCTTGAAAATGTAGTTATGTATATTGAAGACAGTAGGAGACTTTTATTTCAACATACCAGTAGAATGAATTGAGTGTTTTTTAATCCTTTGTGGTCTAGTTGGATTTTTATTCTCTTTTAATAATGGTTCTTGAACTTAACGAAGCTTGATAGTATTAATTGTTGAAGATTACTTAGGTATGTTACATGGTGTATGTATTATTGTTATTATACACTGAGTGCCCTCCTCCATACTTGAATCTTTGAAATGAAGTGTTGTACATGTAGAAGAATGTATTTTCCTCGATTGTGATTAAGATAAGCTTATGGAATTAGAGATGGGTAGTTGCTTCAATAATCAATATACTAGGACTATAGGTTAATAACCACGTGGCTTCTAGATTATGCATATGCTAGGTTTATTGGTATGAATTTGATCAAAGCTTGTATAGGCTTGTAAGATATCAAATTTATAGCATTTTCCCACTAATATTGAAATTTCTTTTATCACCATCTTTGTAGTAATTGAGTTTTGAAATGGATGTGACCTAAATTAACTATGTCAAGTCTATGCCAAATTTATCTTGGGTCTATCCTTTTTATTATAGTCGTGAAAAGTTTTCCTTTGTTGGATGCGGTTAAAATCATAAGTACATTGATTTAGAGAGTTGTCAGAAAACTTGTTGCTATCCCTCTGATTGCTAATGCCCAGTTAATCTAAAAATAAAAATTTTAAAGACTTGTATTTCATTTGTATGATAGATTATATGAATATGAAAGATAGTATGAATTCTTATTATAGACTTATTTATTTTTTAAAATCCAAATCTTGACTTGAAATTCAATTTTTCACAGACATTTCCACCAATTAGGAATTTCATGTTGAACTTGAATGTAATGTTCATCTAATGTAAATTTTTTAGCATCCAAATGCACAGATATGTTGACAATGTTAAGCATTAAACTTCGTTCATCCACACCTTCTCATTCTTCCAGGATGCTACAATCTAATGTAAATTTGTTAGCATCCAAATGCATAGATATGTTGACAATGTTAAGCATTAAACTTCGTTCATCCACAACTTCTCATTCTTCTAGGATGCTACACGCTTCATTTTGTTGTATCAGTAGTTTAACTTCCCATAACTTGAACATTACACAAAATCAAACATTACTCTTTTTTATACTTCTTGGTTATTTTTTGTTTTTTTCGTTTTCATAGAAACACATGCAACTCTTTTTGAATCACTTCTTCATATCAACATAACTAAGGTAGGCATTGTTGATCTTTTGGTAATCTAGAAAAATACTTGTATTGTACGACGATGTTAGATTAAGGAAGAAGAAATATTTGACAATATTATCCTTTCATTATAATTAAAAATGGTTGTATTCATTACATGCAAAATATATCTTAGGAAGAATTCAACATGTATTTTTCCTTAATGTTGAAAATGAAATATATTGCTAATAGTGGAACAATTTAAACCACTAAGTAGTATTTCAGTCATAACGCTTTCATAAGGTAATAGATTGAAGTGATTCCAAAGGTATGATGAAGAAGATCCATAGGAATATATCCAATTGAAATAGGTTTTGAAGGTGCATTAAATTTGTATGTCGAACATTTTAGGGAACACTTTGCATTATCGAGTTGTTTATAGTTTTCAGCATAAACTAACAACCATAACTTTATGAATAAATATTTCATATGGTAACATAATGACATGATTCCAATGGGAAATTAAAATATATTTATAGATATTTCTCCTATATAAATGGGTTTTGAATCTACTTTCAATTGGTGTGGTGAATTTATGAAGAACATTCTAGAATATTAGGTAATCACAATCGTTTTTCATATCACTAAATAATCAAGACATGGTTGGGGTTCTTCTTTTGCAATGCAAATGGATGACTAGGTGGAACAATAGTTTTGCGTCTCACTAAAGAATCAAGACATGGTTGGGGTTCTTTTTTTCAATGCAAATGGATGACTAGGTGATTTCCACCATTGTTCTTCTTCTTCCTAGGTAATGATTATTTTTGTAGAAATATGGATTGGTGTTAGCCTAGAGAGATTAATGAATTCACCATCTTAGTCTAGTATTCCAACTAGCTTAGTTTTATTGGGGTTCGTGTAGAATGGGTAGGAAGGAGATGGAAAGAAGGCTCGATTTTGTTGGGGAAGGGTGATGATTCGTTGATTTACCCCAAAAAAACATTAAAATAATTGGGATATTTAAGGACATACCTAGAGTTATTTTATGAGATTGTTATAGCCTCATTTGAATATGAAATGCACATGTTCATCATTCTACTCTGCTTTGACAACACTAGTAAGTGGTATTTGAATGATTCATGTAATTGTTTCCATGTAATCAATCACCGAATTCAACATAAAAAAATTGAATAGTATGCAGTGATATTTTCGCTAATATACCTTTAAGAACAAAGAGGTTTGGTATGTGGCTACACTATGTTTTGAGTGAGTACTTGGTGTGGGGATGGAAAGAAAGTATGAGTATGATGTAGTGTCAAAGATAAATGGTTTCCAACCAAGTGTTCAAGGGGAGGTGACTATTTTATGGGATGGATAAGGTTTCCATGAGAAAAATGAAAAAAAGGTGAGAGTGATTATATGTTGAAGAATAGGATATTAAAAAAAAGGAGGAGAATGAGATAACTGAAGGAAAATATGAAGGATAACGATAATAAAGTAAGGAAATGAGAGGTGAAAAGAAGGTGAGAGTGAGCATATGTTCAAGAATAGGATATTTAAAAAAATGAGAATGAGATAATTGAAGGAAAATATGAAGGATAGCGATAATAAAGTAAGGAAATGAGAGGTGAAAGAGTAAAAAAAATAAAACTAAAAGTGAAACATAATAATAATAAAGATATTAAGAAGAGGAAACAAGATAAGTTAGRATGGATAAATGGTTGAATAAAGAGGACGGGTGGGTTTAATGTTACAAATAATGGGATAGTGGTAGAGGAAAATGAATATAAAAATGGGTTTTAAAGTCTGAGTTATTTTTCAAATAAAAATGAAAGTCAAGGAAATAAAACAAAAGGATGTGGATATGGGGTTTTCATAGAAATAATAGAGATAAATCACACACTTGCATAGAATCAAACTAGACTTTAAAACTAAAATACCTTCATGGCATTGAAAAAACTAAAGCAATGAAAGAGAGTTTCATCTTCTTCATGTGGACTATTTTATCCTTACCTTGTATCAATTTTCAAAATTTGATGCAGGGGATATCATTAAAATACTTTCATGTCAATGCAAAACTAAAGTAATGAAAGAGAGTTTCCTCTTCTTCATTTGAACTATTTTATGCTTATCTTGTAACAATTTTCAAAATTTGATGCAAGAGATATCTAGATTTAAATGTGTGCATCTTAAAATTACTGAAAACTATTAAAACAATAAAAACACTACAGAAAGACTTGTGTAAGGTTGTATTGCAAGCTTTAACCATGAATTCACATGCAGTGTATAACCCTAATCTCGGAAATTTCAACTCATTACAATCTCAACACCTCCCTAGCAATGGAATAAAAAATTGTTGGGAAAAAGAATTGCAACAAGATATATTGAAATCCTCAACTTCACATTAAATTGTCAACCCAAGGACTATGCAAAATTATGAGGTTTTGTGCACTATACGTGAAACCACAAAAATTTAACTTCCATAGATTTATTCTATTCTTATGAATGATATGTGGATAAATAAATATAATCTATGCTAACCTATCCAAAATATGTTGATGTTTCTCCAACTAGCAACATCAGGCAGACATTCTCCCATACTGGTCATGTTGATTTGACCAAGGGAAGTC
Source organism: Picea engelmannii (assembly GCA_009831015.1). Classification (NCBI taxonomy): domain Eukaryota; kingdom Viridiplantae; phylum Streptophyta; class Pinopsida; order Pinales; family Pinaceae; genus Picea; species Picea engelmannii. Next base: position 151,573 of record ML823583.1, read on the forward strand.
ACTCATTTACTCACGGAACTTTGCTAGTGGTGAATGGCCTAGGCATAGTCTTTCTCCTGACGAATAGTTGATAGAATCAAGGTGCTCTTTCCTGCTCCAGGATGGAGTGATCTGTATTAATTAGACATGCATGTGAGGAAATAATCATCAACATAAATATAATATATAAATAATATATTTATAATATAATGTATAAATATATAAATAATCAATAATTAATAATTAATAATAAATTAGTTAATAAAAAGACAATAACGGAAAAGACATGTTCGTTAAATGAAAAGGCACTCGACCCAAGTATATATATCGAGCCCTCAATTGTAATATATGATCTCATATAATATTTACTTATAATAACCTCTCATCAAGTTCGCTAAGTCTTGTTGAGATTTTCAGTGTGTAATTATTCTATGATAATAGTAGCATTTAAATCATAAGGAAATGATTATCACATATGAAAATTAGAAAAATTCAACATGGTATCAGAGCTAGTTAAAATATTTTAGTGTTAGAGCTAGTATAAGTCTTTTCCGAAGCTAGTTAAAAATTTCAGTGCCAGATTTGATAGATCTACTTCATATCTTTTATTTTTTTCAATTGTATAGTCGTGGTCACAAGCGGCCCATGAAAACAAAGTGACCAATTCCCTTTGGTTGTGATTTTCCTAATTACGGGTCGCGACCACCTTAAGGATTGCACTACATCGTGCGACCAACTCTTTTGATCACTCTTTGTTTCTTTGCAAGTTGCGACCGATCACACTGTGATAACCAACCAAGATGATATAGACTCTGCAACAATGATTGGTGTTCGAGAGGGAGGTCTATAGAGATTGTTGGGATGACAAACCAAAGAATTGGTACATGACAACATTAGTTTGTGTAAGCTATGACATCCAGTATTTTCACACTTACATTACTTGCACTGAAGAGGATGATCATAGGACTTCCATAGCTTCAGGTAGAGCATGATGGTATATGCAGAGGATATGCACATGGAAAGAATACCAAGGGATATTTTTCGAGAAGTGACAACATGTCCAAGGGGATCTTCGATTTAGTACATTCATATGTATGTGGACCTATGATAGTTGCATCTTTGGATGTATTCATGTACTATGTGATATTCATTTATGATTTCTCCCGGAAGACATGGATCTTCTTCATGAAGACCAAGGATGAAGTATTCAACAGATTCCGAGATTTTATGGCTCAGGTAGAGAACCTAAGAGGGAAGAATATCAAGGTGTTTATGTTAGATAATGGAGGAGAGTACACTTCTAGGGACTTCAATGAATTTTGCAAGGAGGCGGGGATCAAGAGGGAGATGATTGTTCTTTACAACCCACATCAGAATGGGGTTGCAGAGAGGAAGAACAGGTCCATTGTAGAGGCTACCAAAGCCATGATTCATTATCAGGATTTACCCATGTTATTATGGGGAGAGACATCCAGTATAACAATATACATCTAGAACAGAAGTCCACACTGGATATTGGGGGGAACGACTCCTGATGAGGCTTTCACAAGTGTGAAACTAAAGGTCAGTCATTTAAGGATATTTGGTTTTCCAGTCTACATTCACATGCCCAAGGAGAAAAGGATGAAGTTGGAGCCTTCTGGGAAGAAGGGGACATTGTTGGATACAACGAGACATCAAAGGATTAGATAATCTACATTCCATGACAACGCCAAATAGAGGTCGGTCATGATGTCACCTTTGATGAAGACACAACCTTTAGAAGGTCCAAAGAGTCTCACATGGAGATCGATAGTGAGGAGCAGGAGGATCTGAAGGATGTGGGTTTAGGTCCCTCTAGTTCAATTGATCATCCTTCATACTATTACGAGAAGTCAAAATAGTCATATGAAATAATGGAACCTCTTAGAGTCATTGTTCTAGAGACTAGGAAGAGGCCAGTTTGTCTTTGTGATACATTGCAAGATGTAGAGAGGCATGCAGATCCCCATGGTACTTTCAAGAAAATTAGACAAACTCATAAATTCTTGAGTTATATGGCATTGATGAGTCACATCATTGATTCTGAACCTTCTAGTTATGGGGAGGTAGCAGGCCAACAAGTTTGGAGAGATCCCATGATGGAGGAATATCAATCCATCCATCATGTATAATGATGTGTGGGATATTGTGTCGATACCTAAGGGGAAGTTAGTGGTGACTTCCAAGTGGATCTATAAGATCAGGCATGCAACAAATGGAAACATAGAAAAGTAAAAAGTTAGGTTTGTGGCAAGAGGGTTCTCCTAGAAAGAAGGAGTGGAATATGAGGAGATGTTTTCTCTAGTTTCTAGGTACACTTCTATCAGGACCATTATTTCCATTGAAATAGTCATGCATTGGGAATTACACCATATGGATGTAAATACTTAATTCCTCAATGTTGTGATTGAAGAGGAAGTGTACATAAACCAACCTTAGGGATTTGAGGTACATGGGATGGAGTCTCATGTTTGCAGGATGAATAAGGCCTTGTATGGACTCAAGAAGGAATCCAATGCATAGTACTCCAGGATTGATGGATACTTGATGAGCTTGGGCTTAAACAAGAGTGAAGCAGATCCCAATCTTTACTACAAGGTTTTTGATGGTGATCCTTTGATCATGGTGTTATATGTTGATGACTTATTCCTTATGGGAGTATACCAAATCATCAATCAGTGCAAGAGGGATTTGGTCTCTGAGTTAGAGATGAAGGATCTTGGTTTGACACATTATTTTTTGGGATTGGAGGTGTGGCAGAAACAAGGTGAGATATTTCTCTGACAAGGGAATTGCACAGTTGAGATATTGAGCATATTTGATATGATGGACTACAAGTCCATGGATACACCTATGATGACAAATCTGAAGAAGTTGAGTGATTCTGCTTCAGATTCAGATCTGGTGGATTCCACTATCTACATGAAGTTGATTAGATCCTTGATGTACCTAGTTAACACCATGCCATATTTTTTCTTTACAGTGAACACCCTGAGACAGTTCATGGTTGAACCAAGGCACCTCCATTGGGTTGCAGCAAAGCATGTGTTGAGGTACCTACATGGTATAGTTGGATATGGTCTAAGATATGACTCGGGTAGTGAAGTCAGGCTGCAGGGATATACGAGTGAAATGGACAGAAAGAGAACCTCAGGTTGTTGCTTCAACTTAGGATCAACGGATATCTTGGTTTAGTAGGAAGCAGAATTTTGTAGCACTTAGTACAACAAAAGTATCGTATACCACAGCCAGTGTCACAAGTCGCGAAGTAGTATGGATTGGAAAAATTCTTGCATGACTATTTGATCAAGAGCTAGAGATGACCTTAATATACTATGATAATCAAAGTTATGTCAATCTTTCGGAAAATCCAATATTTCATAACAAGTCAAAGCACATTGAGATCAAGTATCACTTCATCCAAGACATGGTACAAAAGCGAGCATTAAAGCTCCAATACATATCCACAGATGAGAAAATTGTGGACATTCTCACTAAGCCTCTGTCTAAGACAAAGTTTGTATACTTCAAAACAAAGCTTGGTGTGATGTAGAATGTCTCTATCACTGAGCGAGAGTGTTGGTGTTTCTCCAATTAGAAACATCAGGTAGACATTCTCCCAGATTGGTCTTGCTGATTTGACCAAGGGAAATGACTCATTTACTCACGGACCTTTTTTAGTGGTGGATGGCCCAGACGTAGTCTTTCTCCTGGTGAGGAGTGGATAGACTCGAGGTGTTCTCACATTGCATGCTCCAAGATGGACTGATTTATATTAATTAGACGTGCATGGGAGGAAATAATCATCAACATAAATATAATATATAAATAATATATTTATAATATAATTTATAAATATATAAATAATCAATAATCAATAATTAATAATTAATAATTAATTAATTAATGAAAAGACAATAATGGAAAATACATGTCCATTAAATGAAAAGGCACTCTGCCCAAGTATATGTATCGGGCCTTCAATTATAATATATGATCTCGTATAATATTTACTTAAAATAACCTCTCTTCAAGTTCACTAAGTCTTGTTGATATTTTCAGTGTGTAATTATTCTATGATAACAATAGCATTTAAATCATAAGGAAATAATTATCAGATCTGAAAAATAGAAAAATTCAACAAAATTAAAATACCCAAAACAACCATTGTTTCCTTTGAAAGAAATATTATCTGAAAATTATAATAAAACTACGACAAAGAAAATATTCAACTTTGATAGATCATTCTAATTTACTTCGCATGCATTTGGGTCCATGACTTTCACTCATATATATTCTAACAATATGCAAAATACAAATGGAGGTCTGCGATCATTGTTGTTATGATAAACTTGACTCGGTCAAAGAGTCAAATCTCTTTTCAGTAAACAAGTGGTTTGGTAAAAAAGTCAAATATATTTTAAGTAAATAAGTGGTTTTTGGGCCCATGGTATTGGTGACCCATGGTATTTTTCTCCCATGGTTTTTGGTAGCATGTAGTAGTATACCTTATGCCTATGGATTACATGTAATGAATCCTTTAAAAGGATTAAGATACTTGATTATATTATGCGTAGTATAGTGTGAGTGTATTATGAGAGAGACAATAAAAATGGGGAAAGAGACTATAAAATTGAGTGAGGAAGTTACAATGGGTGTGTTGTGGATAGTATCCCTTTACTTGGTTGGAAGGAACAAAATAAGGATTGAAAAATTTATCAATGGGCGTCGCCCACATTGGGTGAGACATGTATATGTTTTGTCTCTTGTGTACTATGCTTTCCATATTTTATTTTCGCATTAGTTTAATTTTAATTGCTTTGTTATTTATTTCCTGACAACTGGTATCAAATCTGAAGGTTTTTTTGGCTAATAAATGTGCAGGAAAAAAGAGGGTTCCTATTTTGAGTGGGTGCAATGGAAAAAGAAGGAAATTTTATGGTTGATAAGTTTAACGAATAAAAATACCATCTATAGAAGATGAAAATGGAGGATTATTTGTATCAAAATAATCTATTATTACCATTGGGAGGAGTAGCAAAGAACTTGACAACTATGAAATACAAAGAATGAGAGATTCTTGATAGAAAGGAACTAGGAACAATATGATTGTGCATGACATCCTTGGTGGACTTCAGCATTTTAAAAGAAAATATGACGGAATATATAATGAATGCATTGGCTACACTATATGAAAAACCCTCAGCCTCCAACAAGGTATTTCTTATGAACCGTTTATTTAATATGAATATGTCAGAAGGTGAGTTTATTGTTGATCATTTAAATGAGTTTAACATGGTCACAAATTAATTAATTTCTATGGGAGTAAAATTTGATGATGAGTTTAGGGCTCTTTTGATTTTGTATGCATTACTAGAAAGATGGAATAGATTGGTCATGGTTGTGAGTAATTCTATCTCTATTTCAAATACTTTAAATTTGATTATGTTGTTGGTGTTATCCTTAGCAAGGAAATGTGATGGAAAAGCACGGGTGATACATCAGGTAATGCTTTGATTGTGGAAATCAAGGGAAGAAAAAGGGAGAGAGGAAAGAATCTAGAGAATCATGGAAAGTATAACAAGGGAATATCCAAATCCATAGGGAGACTGGAATGTTGGCATTACAAGAAGAAAGGACACAAGAAGAAATATTGTTGATCTCTAAAAGGAAAACAAGGAGATGGACAACAAGAGAAAAATCGAGAAGAAAATGTAATAGATGATGCGTTGCAATATGATTTAATCCTTTCAGTAGATAATGTTGTTGATTCTTAGATAGTAGAATTATGAGATTCATTTCATGCCACACCCCATAGGAAATATATTCAAGATTATGTTCAAGGTGATTTTGGACGAGTTTATTTGGGTGATGACAAACCATGAAAAATTGTTAGAAAGGGTAAGATACAGATAAAATTGCAGAATGCAAAACAATAGCTTCTGAAAGAGGTGAAGCATATTCCCAAACTGAGAAGAAATATAATTTCAATAGGATAGTGGCATAGTGAAGGATGTGCGGTTACATTTACAATACATTTGTGGAAGGTCACTAAAGCATCACTGGTAATAACAAAAGGATAGAAGAAAGGTACGTTGTATTTATGTACTGGTAATGTTGATTCTTCTATTGTTTTAGTTTCCACGGGAGTGAATACAACATTATGGCATCATAGGCTTGGGAACATGAGTGAGAAAGGGATGTATATTATAAACTCAAGGAATTTTTTTCCATATTTGAAGGAGATTGATTTGGATTTATACGAGCACTATGTTTATGGAAAACATAAGAGAGTCAGAATACTTAGAGTTGGGAAGGAAAAGAAGAGAAAAAATTTAGAGTTTGTGCATACACATGTATGAGGACCGACTCAGTATCATCTCTTGGTGTCTCTTATTATTGTTTTACTTTTATTGATGATGCAAATAGGAAAAATTGGGTTTATTGCATTAAAAAAATATGTTTTTTTATACCTTTAAGAAATGGAAAGCTTTGGTTGAGAATAAGATAGGAAATAAGTTGAAGTTTCTCAGATCAGACAATGAATATGAATATTGCAACAAGGAGTTTGATAGTTATTGTCCATACCATGGGATTCATAGAGAGAAGAAAATTCCATGATCACGATAAGAAAACAGTGTGTCGGAAAGGATGAACATTGAAGACAATCATGGATCATTCAAGGAGTATGAGATTACATGCAAGATTTCCCCCACTTTGACCACTATGTTTATTTTAAGAGACTAGATAATGGAAGCTATATTATTTTTTTATTTTATGTAGATAACATGCTTGTTGTAGTGTCTAACATGCAACATGTCAATGTGCTCAAAATAAAATTAGCTAATTCATTTGTGATGAAGGATTTTGGTGTTGCAAAGAAAACCCTTGGTATGAGAATAACATGAGATAGGAAAAATCGCAAATTAACATTTTCTTAGGGTGAGTACATAGAGAGGGTGTTGGAAAGGTTTCAAATGCAGTATGCAAAACTAGTTAGAACACTGTTGTATAGCCAATTCAAATTGACTAAGGAGATGTGTCCAAAGACACATGAGGATATAGAATACATGTCCAAACTTCTATATTCATCGACAATTGGAAGCTCGATGTATGTGATGGTGTGCAAGAGCTTGTATATTGCACATGTACTGGGGGTTGTGATAAGGTATATGAACAATCTAGGTAAAGAGCAATGGAAGACAATAAAGTGGATTCTTCAATATTTTAGAGCTACCACTACTCAAGAATTATGTTTTGGAGGTTCAAGCACTATTCTACAGGGATTTGACATGGATATGTTGATTCATATATGGTAGTTGATATAGGTGGTAGGAGGAGCACCATAGGGTATATTTTTATTGTAGGTGGAACAATAATAAGTTTGATTTCGAAATTGTAGAAGTTTGTTTCACTTTCAACAATGGAAGTAGAGTATGTTGTTGCTACAAAGGCTAGTAAAGAGAATTTGGTTACAAAGGTTTATGGAGGAATTGGTAAAGAAGAAAGGGAAAGGTAGGTTGTACAGTGACAGACAGAGTGTCATTCATCTTGCAAATAACTCAAACCTCCATTCTAAGAAAAAATGTATACATCTCAGGTATCATTTCATACGATCAATTTTAGAAGATGTATAGTTGAAGCTAGAGAAGATACACATTAGCCAGAATCTTGCAGACATGTTAATAGAGGTAGTAATAAGGGATAAACTGAGTTCCTACTAAGGTTAGTTAAAAGAGTCACCCATGGTTTTTGGTAGCCCATCGTATTATGTATGTGGGTTACATGTAACGAATCCTTTAAAAGTCATAAGATACTTCATTATATTATGGGTATTGTAGTGTCCCTTTACTTGGTTGGAAGGAATAAAATAAGGATAGGGAAATTTCTTCATGGACATAGCCCACATTGGGTGAACCATTTATATGTTTTGTCTCTTGTGTATTGCTTCTTTCCATATTTTATTTCTACAATATTTTAATTTTAATTGCTCCATGATTTAATTCCTAAAAAGTGCTCCTTTGATGAAAAATTAATTAAATGAGAAAATTGATGTTAAGGTCCTAACACGCACATAGGTAGATCAATGTATTCGGATGTAATAAATGTCAATATTAATAAGGCCTTTCAATAAAATAGAATAAGGTGGATGTAAGAAGACCTATTAGAAGCTTCCACTTCTAGAAGGATCTTTCTCTAGATTCTTCTCTTAATAGACATATTTAGTATAAATAAGGGTTGAGGGTATGAAAACCCTAGCTTGGAGATTATTGTAACAGAGCGTTGCTCGACTGGAGGTTGCCCCCTCGAAGAGGCCTGTGAACATTGCTTTCTGAATAAAAGTGTTATTTCAGTTGTTGTTCTCATATTATTTCTGTGTTATTGTGGATGATTATGCTGGTTATATTATTGTTATTCTGCCATTCCTAGCATTTTATTTATTTTCTTGTATTTATTAGATCTGGTATCTTGCAAGTGGTATCAAAGCACTTTCCTTGGCAGAAATTGTGGGTATTTTTTTTTCTAGGGTAGAGACGTATTCCAGCGTCTTTAAGACACAGAGATCTATCGTTATGTGCATAAACTCGTGGTTGAGGGATTCATACATGTAGGAAATACAAGTGGTTCTTAAGCGCACATCTGTTGGCCGCCCTTGTAACCCTTGTTGGTACCCCTTCGAGTGGTAGCGCATCAGAAAACACCTGTGTACGGATCGGCCTAGATTTCCTGAAGCCCTCTTTAGATAAACCTATCGGTTGCCGGACTGCTATAGTGTCACCGAGAACAGCACTCGGGAAGATACTCTCTAGTACCTGGGTAGTCAGGTAGTACGGTTAAGGGTATTGTCTATCCTCTTTAGTTAGTGCCTTGAGATATTGGGCCGAGTAATACTATTGGACCCCACATGTATACCAGAGAGCTATAACACAGGGCAAACCCTTGTTTGTAGAACCCTTGAATACCTAACCCTTGGGGAACATAAACATAAACATAAACAAATTAAATCGGCAAGATCTATTGCCATGCATCCGTGTTCGGGTCGCCAAGTAAATACACATTTCTTTCTGGTTAAGAATTTGGGGATTTTAGCACTGCAGCATTCTTCAGACCGAAGTATAACCCCGCAGCTGTAAAAAAAAAAGCCTGGAATTTTTTTCACCATTATTTGAGACCTATTCCATTAAATTCATCTCTTCTCCCTTATCACATTCATCCATATCATTTTTCTGCAAAAAATTATGACCTTGACCGCTCCCTTTTCAGTTCACCCATCCTCATGGCCCATACCCATAGCCAAGAACTAGAGTCTCGCTTCAACACCTTGCAATCTAGTTTCCTGAGACCCAACAAGAAGTGCAACAACTCAGTGCTACTATTGCCTCCCGTGATACATCCATCAATACCACCATAAATGCATCCATAAATGCATCTGTGCAGTCCGCAACGGCGGAAGTCAAACACGAACCGACCACCCAGCTTGAATCTATTTTTGCATCACTCTACACCAAACTCAAGATCCCTACCGATGACTCTTTTCCTGATGCACATACAAAGACTGAAGGTGAAACTTCTTCCCATTCCTTTCAGCCCCATCACTTTCAACGGGACATATGCCTTCCGCGGGTGGATGTAACCAAATTTGATG
>ML823584.1:0-39270 GCA_009831015.1 Picea engelmannii
GAGACTTTTGTGTCTCAATTTGCATCAACCTTTTGTATGAGCTCATCTATATCACAAGTTGCATTATCCTTTTGTACTAGATCCTATGTATCACAAATTCCATCAACCTTTTGTATGAGGCCATTTGTTGCATCTATGGCATCAATCATGTTTCTTAATTTCAACTCGAGTTCTTCAATCAATCAATCCTTCATATTAATTTGATTATGAAGATCAATAAGCCAATTATGCAATTCATGCTTGTAGTCTTGTAATTCCTTGATTTCTTGAGAGGTGTTTTGTAAACGCTTTCTTGCTTCACCCATTTGTTATTTTTCTCACACTCACCTATCACGCTTGCTTGTACTTGCTCTCTTGCACTTGATTGCTTGTACTAGTTTCTTTGATACCGCACTCGCTTGATTTGATGTCACCATAGGGTGTTGGGTACAACCGATCATGCACCCAAAAGTGTGATTACAATGACTTAATTGTGATGACTCACTTGACCTCCTTATTCTAATTTCAAGAAAGTCTTGATTATAACATTCACAATTAACTTTTGACTTGAAAAACACTTTATTGACTTGAAAGGGTTTTCCAACTTTTCCCTTTGTACAATTCAATGCTTAGATTCAATTATATATCCTTCAATTTTTACAATTCAATGATTTAACTCTTCAAAACAATATTTTCTCTAATATTTTGGCAATGCTCCAAGCAATTTTTGTCCTTTTGTTACATGATTACATGTTATGAATGATCAATTTGATTTTAACACCTTACTACATGTGTGTTGTGTATTGTTTTCCAAATGAAATATGAGTGTCAAAAAAGTAGACACAAAACACCATCAAGCATCCAAAATCATATACAATCACACACAAGCGCACAATGTTCACCCCCTTATTCTGATTTTAGGACACATCCACTACCACAAAATGATATTTTTATTAAAATATTTGGTACATGAAGTTCTCCATTGATCTTGAGATTTCCTTTTTAATGAGGAGAGATTCTCCTTTTCAATAAAAAGATAGATGACCTTCTTTACATATATTTTTGCTCGAAAAATAACAGAATAAAGAATAAATTAGAGAAAATGAATTGCTCCCAAATACCACCAATGGTAATTACAATGAATCCCAAATTAGATCAAAGTTTCCATGTCCAACACTTGAAAATTTTCTCTTACAACTACACTTTGTTTTATATCAAAAAAATACATCATTTTTTTTCTTTTATCAAAAGTATTTGGTAACCATGACTACCTTTAAATATAGAGAGGGAGATTGTGGAAATCATGGATCACCTATTTCTACCATCACTGTATGGATGAGAACTATGATATCAATTCCCTAATATCTCCCAGATCACTTCACAAATACAAAATAATCACTATAGCTTGATTAATGGAGGATAAGAGTAAAAAAAAAAAATTCCTCTTGTTGATTGATGAGTGTTCCTTGATGCATTATGGTTGTGTGTTAGTACTAAGAAAGTTTTTCACCTTACATGTCTTCTAACTTATCATACAGGAATTCATTGACATCAATCAACTGATTGTAGTTGTTGGCCCTCGACCAAGTTTTGAGGAAACCTTGGTTGGTTTTGGACCACTTTTGGACTTCGACAGGCTGGTCGAAGATGGAGTGCCCAAGTGGAGCTGAGATCACGGATATTACTTATTTTGCGGGCTATGTGGACCCGACAAGGGGTTCCTTAGGGTTTTTTTAATGGGTTATGGGATGTCGACCCATGGGTTCTCCCATGTTTAGGCCTTATTGTAAAAGTATAAATAAGTAATAATGTGTTGTAGAAAATAGTCGAAAGCTAAGCTAAGTGAAGAAAAGTGGGAAGTGGCTAAGTGTAAGTAGTTCTGAGTTGCTTTTTGAAACAGAATGTGTGTAAGGCTATGTGCTCGATAGAGAAGTTGGCTCTATGCCTTGGCCTAATTTTGGGAAGGAGGATCTGGTGCTCAGTGCGCAGATCTCTTGTCTGGTGCGAAGCTTGGCTCTGTGGCTTACTGCACAAGAGCAACTGAATGTAAAATATTGAAGAAGAATAGAGAAGACGAAGCAATTGGTGGATGTAGCCCCACATTGGGGTGAACCACGTATATAGTGTGTCTTTGGTTTTCTTTGTGCTTTGTTGGTTATGTTATGAATCTGCTCATTGCCTTGAATGTTATGTATGTTAGATAGATCTGTTGATGCTTAGTGCTTTATTTGTGTTAAGGATGAATGAATGTTAGATCTAACTCAGTGCTATGTGCTAAATGATTGAAGTGATTAATCTTTATTGTTACTGTGCCGATCCATATTAGGGTTTTTTCTTCGATGTTAATGAAGCTAATGAACTAATTCATATCACCTTCTAAGTGTTTCTAGAGTACTATGTGAAGTGTTATTATCACATATCTATGTCCCAGCTTGGTTACAGACACCTGAGTCTTGTAACCCCCCCAGCTTCTACCTCGGGTGAGACTTCACCTACCTCACAGGTGTTTCCAAAAGGGCCAGTAGTTAGGGTTTTGTTGGTGCGTTGAACCCTGGGTCTACCCCTGTGCCAACAAATGGTTACGTTGCCAAGACATGAAACTGTGATTGTTGGGAACTGAAGTAAAGAAAAGAGAAGCTCAGTGCGTAGATATTCTACTAAAGTGCGCACTACTCTACTTGAGTTGCGAAGCTCTGTGCTAAGAAAGAAATCTGATCTGAAGAAAAGAGGTAAGATCTTAAAAGAGGTAAAGCTTTGTGCTTTGATAAGAGTAAGATAAGTGGAAATTTTTGTTTCGAAAGCATGAATTTGATTATGTTTAATAGATTTTTTCCTATTCTGAAAGTTAGGGTGCAGTTGGAAGAGAGATTTGATCTGAGTAAAGATAATAGAAATGAAGAAAGATGTGTTATTCCTATGCATAGAAATATTTTTTGGACTAATAAGTGGTTGCAGGAACCTAGAAATCTTTTTTGCAGATTGCAGGTCCAGCACTATGATCCTAGTGCGCAGTATAGGAGATGTTGGGGAACATAAAAGAGGAAAAGAGGATTGACATTGTGTTATAACTGCAGAAGATCGGGACATATTTCTAAGGAATGCCCTGGTACAGGTCCTATTTGTCTTTGTTGTAAAATTGTTGGTCATGAGTTTGAGGATTGTCCAAGGATGATTGCTAAAGTCAAAAGAATGAACATGAGACAAGAAAACTATGAAGAAAGTCAAGAGACTAATGCCATGTTAAAGAATCATAAAGAGAAAGAATCAGAGAAGGCTCAAACTTTGTTATTACAGTTGAAAGAAACTGTGAATGATCATAAAGATGTCAATTTACCAAAGATCCTGAAAGTAAAACAGCGCATAAGTGAAAGAATAGAAGACTTTGACATAGACTGTGTCTTGGAAGAAGAAACACAAGTGAATATTATGATAGGAGACACTTGGGAAAATTTGGGAAATCCTACTGTGGTACCTTCATTGGGAAGGATAGGCTTGTTTAAGGGAAAGATGATAACCCTATGTGGAAGAGTTACTAATGTACCTATTATTATCCATGGAACATCGACTAAAGAAGAATTTGAAGTCATTAAGTTTGTTGAGAACAACGCCCCTTTCCCACTTTTACTAGGTAATACTTTGATTGAGAAATATCAGATCAGAAGGAAAGCAGAGGAAGAAGCTACAAAAAATAAAAAGCAAGAACTAAGGGATTTCATAGATAGAAAAATAGACCAGCTAATAAAAGAACGAGAAGATAAGTCGAAGAAACATAGGGCAAGAGAAATAGTTGTCTAAGTTGAAAGAACACAAGAAGGTTTGAAGGACCTATCCATGCAAGAAAAAAGAATACCCACCATGGAATTAATAAGAGAAGGGATTTTAACTTCGAACCCTTTGAGAGAACATCAACAGTGCGAAGTCACTACGCTAGGAGAAGATAAGAATAAGAATGGAAAGAGGAATCCAGAAATAGTTAGAGAGACTCGGATCACAAGAAAGAAGAAAAGGAAGATCAATAAAAAGAAAGCTAAGATGGAAAAGATACAGAGAATATATGGAAGACTTCATAGACTGGAACCTCACAGAAGGCAGGTTCGAAGGATTTGAACCTCATCGGAACAGTAGGACCACGCAGAATGGGACTTCGCCCTGGTGAAGCTATATGATCATTGGAGGCGCCCCGCCTGTTAGAACGACGCTCTGGAACGGATAGGAAACACATTTATGGGTGGATGGACCACTTCTGGGATGTTGAGACCGTGCCATAATGGACAGATTCGCATTGATGGAAGCATTTCTTCCCGTTGGAAGAATCTGTTACAGTGCCTCGCTTATTTAACCCATCGAGCATTGTGCCAGGACCACTTTTTGACACCCGTGATTAACTGAGCCAAGAAGAGAATTGATTGTATGTCAAGTTGTGTTATCAGAAGCTAGATCTCGCATGTCCGTTCGCCTACCCTGACTTGTCTGTTTAAAATTGAGAATGTTGGGTGAACCTAGTGCATTAGAGAAGTCTATAGAGGAGGTCCTCAAGAAGATAATGGTCGACAGACAGTTATCTGAAGGTGTCCAGGCATCGTCAACTAGGGGACTGCAGGCTTCCCCTTCGACTGGATGATGTTCTGGCCATGTCAACCCCGCGACCGAGCAGCGAAGTAAGCATCACGACGATCTGGCTAATGCGAAGCAGATCCTGTCGATATTACCAGAGTACATTCCACCGTTGGTTGGCATGGTTAACAGTGACAGAATTCCACTCCATTATGAGTACACCATGTTCACTACGTACATTCTGAAGGGAATACACGTAGTCGGGAGTCAATTGGGACATATCCTGTTATTGAAGAACAATGATTTCAATCTCGGATATAGGAATAACTATGCTATTCTTGCACCCCACTGATACTTGATGAACACAACTGGGAAGAAGCCTCGCCTGGTCTCCCAGCCATGGATTAAGGAGCTGGTGTAGTCCATTGTGCTAAATGTGATGAAGATTCCCCATTTTGGTCGTCAGCAGGAGGTTAACGCTTGCGTTAAACCCCTCTTGTCATGCTATCATGGCAAATATGTGTGGCTCAACCAATGGATTACTGTGGATTCGGCATTGATCCACTTGATTACAAGATTAAGCATGCAGGCACCTGGCCCTCAGTAATTTTACCCAAGGAAGGCCTCAGACCGCTCCCTGGCACAGCGCATCAAGGAAGCTTATGGCGAAGTTGAAAAAGGAAAGTGAGGCTACAAGGTAACCTCTATCCTGGATGGTGCAGTGTGCCTCGCTTGTCACCTCATAGCTAGAAAGATCGTAAGAAAGAACCGCCCCACACAGGTCATCGAGTTCATGGTGGACCTCACAGGAAAATGTGTGGAGGGAATGCAGATGAATTGGGTGAGTTACCTCGTCAATGAACTCAAGAAAGACTGTCACAAAGCTCGGGATATGGGATACGAATTCCACTTCAGTTGGCTGATCATTTTGATCACAATTGTCGCTTGGAAAATTACTGAAGGAGCCACCTTTCCGAAGATAGAACCATCGGAACTGTTGGCCACTAGGTTTTCTACCTTTTGGTACACTAACGACATGTCGAAGCAATGGCAGTCAAACTTTGTGTTTCATGCCTATTATCATCAACTGAAGGTTTCCATTGAATCATTTCTGCACATGACACTGCACACCCTACACCAATATAGACTGATATCCAAGTTCAGTGTAGATCCACATTTTATCTATATCATTGTGCACAGAGATGAGAACAAGGAAGAGTTACAGTCATATTACAAATTGACAGATGAGGACATGGAGCAGATCACAAAGGAGTGGTCGGAGGAGTTCCTTGTACTTGTTAATGATGTATAACTCTCTGACACTGACACCATAGGAAGCCCCATGGTCACACGGGTCGAGCATGTCAGACAGTCTAGTGGGACAAAGAAGAAGAAAAAGTAGGAAGAAGTCCAAAATATAGATACTGATGAGGAGGATAGCGCCTCTGAAGAAAATAGATCTGGCTTGCTAGGAGGACGAGACGAAGAAAATGGACAAGGAGGAGGGGATGAAGGAGAAAAGTGAGGAGAAGGTGAAGCTACACCATCGAAATACCCCCCCGCTGAAACAGTAACACCGTAGAAGAGGAAGGTTTCTCTGCAGAAACCTTCAGCAAGAAAGAAAACACGCACCAGTAAGCCCTAGTTAGAGGCCACACTCACAGAATACGACATCAGTTTGGTCCGCGAAGCCATGAATGATTCTTTCAAGGACATCTTGCAGAGATATGGAGTGAAGCAGAATGAACTGTATGGAAGGATCGAGAAGGAATTGAATGAAGTACAACAAGCCATTTGTTTGATCCATGTAGTACCTACTACGCCACACATTGCGAAATTGGGGGATGAACCAACCCAATTGAGAAGACTTGCAGATGCAACAGAGGCTCAACTTCAGAAAGTCCAAGAAGAGAAGGAGAAGGCTACAAAATCCCTGAAACAAGAGAAAGAGGAAGTCTTAGAGAAATTACGAGTAGCGTGGTACAGTGTAACCGCCTATGAAAATGAGAAAGAACAGTTTCAGGCGATGATCCAGGAGGAAAAAGCCCAGCTATAGAGATAAAAGGAGCAGTTCCTCACAAAATGGGATACGTTCAAAGAAGGAGTGAATAAATCATGTCGCTCTATGCTAGGCTTGGCACAGGAGGAACATGAGTTGTTCAAGGTTCAAGTGGAGAAGCTCGTTGAGACCATCTAGCAGCCTCAAGCAAGGATAATGGAGTTGGAGATCCAAGAAGTACCGAGCACCCCACAGGAAGTGCGCAACCAGAGGGAGGAAACCGCCAAGGACACGGTAATAAGGATAAGGGCCCTCACCTCAGAGTGCAAACAATTGAGCGATAGAAGCACACAGACTTATGAATGCCTCGCAGAAGATCCAGAGCTAAGGAAACTGGAAGCACAGTTACAGGAGGCACAGCAGTAGGCTTTCTCCGTGCAAGCACAGATGAAGCTACTCACCGCAGTTGAAAGAATGAAGATATATCAAGAGAAGTGCACGATGCAACAACTGATTACTGCAATCCAAGGCAGGGTAATGGAAGTTGTGCAAAAGCTACAACCTATGCAGGATGAAGCCTGCAATGTGTTCGAAGAAATTAAGGGACAAGGCTCGCAATTGGACCAAGTGGTTGTAGCAGTGGAACAATGCCTAGAAGGGCATGTTACAGAGCAGACGATCCAATAGCTCATTGAGCAAGAGACTCAAGCAAAGAAGCAAGTCGAGGCAGCTCGAGTTAAGATTGAGGCCTTTGAAGCAGCATTTCCCAGACCTGAGTGACTCAGGACGAGTCACAGGTGAGTGTTGGGGACTTGTTGGACCTCGACCAAGTTTTGAGGAAACCTTGGTCAGGTTTGAACCACTTTTTGACTTCGACAGGCTGGTCAAAGATGGAGCACCTAGGGGGAGCTGAGATCATGGATCTCACTTATTTTGCGGGCTATGTGGACCGAGCAAGGGGTTCCTTAGGGTTTTTGTAATGGGTTATGGGATGTCGACCCATGGGTTCTCCCATGTTTAGGCCTTATTGTAAAAGTATAAATAAGTAAGATTGTACTGTATAAAATAGTCAAAAGCTAAGTTAAGTGAAGCAAAGTGGGAAGTGGCTAAATGCAAGTAGTTATGATTTGCTTTGTGCAACAGAATGTGTAAGTAAGGCTCTGTGCTCGATAGAGAAGTTGGCTCTGTGTCTTGACATAATTTTGGGAAGGAGGATCTGGTGCTCAGTGTGCATAGCTCAAGTCTAGTGCGAAGCTTGGCTCTATGGATTAGTGCAAAAGAGCAAGTGAATGTAAGAGATTGAAGAATAATAAAGAAGACGAAGCAGATGGTGGATATAGCCCAAACATTGGGGTGAACCATGCATATCTTGTGTCTTTGATTTTCTTTTTTCTTTGTTGGTTATGTTATGAATCTACTCAGTGCCTTGAATGTTATGTATGTTAGATAGATCTCTTGATGCTTAGTGCTTTGTTTGTGTTAAGGATGAATGAATGTTAGATCTAACTCAGTGCTATGTGCTAAATGATTGAAGTGCTTAATATTTATTGTTACTGCATCGATCCATATTAGAGTTTGTTTTGCAATGTTAATGAAGCTAATGAAATAATGCATATCCCCTTCTAAGTGTTGCTAGAGTACTCTGTGAAGTGTTATTATCAAAGATCTGTGTCCCAACTTGGTTACAAACAGATGAGTCCTATAACCCCCCGCTTATACCTTGGGTGATACTTCACCTGCTTCGCAAGTGTTTCTGAAAGGGTCGGTAGTTAGGGTTTTGTTGGTGTGTTGTTGAAGTGTTGAACCTTGGGTCTGCCCCTGTGCCAACAGTAGTCTATCTCATGTTTCGTCTCTTTCTATTTGGCGATCTCTTCATGTGAATGGGTTGCTACAATTGTGAAATTCCAATGGTGTTTGTTGTTCTTTCCAGTTGTTGCAAGCAATTGGATTGCTAACTATCTTAGCCATCCAAAAAACCTCATTTTATTTTGATTGGTGCATGTGGGTTTCTAGTTGATGAGAGTTGTGTTCAACTAGCTTAAGAACCTTGATTAGGCAATATTTTTTATCACAAAAACTCTTCTAGTCTCTAACAATTGACCAAATAGGAAAAACCATAAGCGTTATTCTTGAGATCAAAATTGTGCAAATCCTCATTTATTGTTGCATTGGCATCAATGGGAATAAAACCATCAATTTCACCCTCCATACATGACAATGCATGGAAAAATTAGAAATCATTGTTAAGAAATATAGTTGTGGGTAGATATCTATGGGAAGATTGTTGTGATAGAAAGGCTATGCAATGAAGTGGATTCAGCACCCACTAGGGATTCTTCCTGACAACTCATTTGAGAATGGTTGGTATAATATCTAATTGCAACAGTTGACATGAGGTGAACAAATGCAAGCAACGATAGAATGATCCTGCAAAATACAGAAAAATGCATACCCTCGCTTTATTCACTTCATTCTTTTATCTAACCATAAATGACTGGGGATAGATTGTTGTTGGACACACCAACCACACTGAGAGGGGGGTGAATTAGTGGAGGGATCCTTTTCAACTTCCCATCCTTACTCATCAATCATTTATAACCAGTTACTCATCAATTATTACTATCATTTATAACCAGTTGTATGTGAACATATATCAGTAACAGATAACAACAACACATATCATCAATAATCCATCACCACAAAGAACACAATATGTATGTACAATTTTATTTTTATTATGGAATACAATCCTTGGGTTTATCAACAACAATTGAATAGAGTATCAAATCCATAAGAGCACCAGCTCTGCAATGCAAGACTCAGCTTACACAACTCAACACCAACTGAGAAGAAGATTCAATCCTCAACAGATAACAATCTATCAACAGGTACGTAACCTGTCAGTAGTGCAACATGCGTATGTATGTGCCATACCAATAGTTTAGCCAGCGTATGTACGCGGTCTGGCTCACAACAGCTTTTGTATGCCTCCTTAAGAACTAGGGATTTCTCTCTCCATGAAAACTCATCTCTTTTGCATCCTTTTTCACATCCAGTGCTACCCTTCACTGTCCAATCTGTACCATAACCAATCACAACACATCTATGCTCTCCAACAACTTACTCATGCTCCTCAACCATACAATATGAATCTTACTTAATCATGTATAAGAAACCAGTATAATATGGAAACCATATCAGTACTGAAACATAAGAGTGTTGCTCACTCTATCAATCAACCAACATAAACCATATCATGACATCCATACCAAGAATGCCTTAATTATTCACCATACCATAATCACAAGTATCCATCAAAACAATCATGTAACCATAGAAGAACTTCTATGGCATATCTGAGCCTATAGAATGCAGATATGGAACTTGCTTAAACCTTCAGGAACCTAGCACCAGCTCACACTCAAGTCTCCATGACTTTCTTCAATTGTACGTGCTCTGATCTCCTTCAGCCCACGTGTGTACGTGCCCTTTCGCACTGTAGCCTGCGTATGTACGCGCTCTAGCTCACGGCATCCTGCGTGCTCCTTCAGAAACTAGGGTTTATGAACTTTCGAAACTTTCGTCATCAAGATCTCATACTTATGGAAACTTTGATGCGTCCATGAGAACTTGCAATCCCTCTCTTACTTAGAATAGATCTTCAATATATGCTCAAGAGAGCTATCTTTACAAGAGACCCTTGCCTCTTATTTATACTCTCCAAGTAGCTTCCTTAGAAGCATCCACTAGACCACTTTGTCCACATATCCACTTAATCCACATAACCATTTTTTCCAACTGGCCACCTTTATCCATCTTTTTCCACTTATCCACTTTGTTCACATGGCCACTTGTCCATTTAACCCTCTTTCCTTATTTTTAGGGTTAATCCATTTATAACCACTTTCCATAATTAGAAAGTTCTCCATTAGCTTTATTATTTAATTAATCCTCTTTGACTTCATCACTTCACTTTTATTATTTAAATAATTTCTTCTTTGTAAGAACTTTGACTTCTTTGACCTTTTGGGGCTTCTAGCCAACACATGAGGGTCCTCCAACTTCGTAAAGCCATAATTCTCAAACCGTGAGGATTTATGTGACGTTCCACATACCACCGAAAATGGCATGACAAGCACAATCCATCTAGGATAGTTTCACTGACAAACTCATTGATCTTCATCTCATTATTCCACAATTAATCCTGGGTTCTCTAACCATACTTCTAGGATAACTCAACCGCAAAGCATCTTCCCACGAGGGATTTCACCAAAAGGGGACCACTTTGGAGTTCATCCATTTGTACTTCCTGTCAACCATGACAAGACAATAATTAGTCATCTTTACATCAATCCAACTAGAATAACCCATGACAATACATCACTATGACATTGTCCCTTTGTCATTGATTCCATGCATGACCACATGATCCAACGATCAATACATTAATGCATCCATCCATCTATGCATCATATATCAATGACAACACATCGATCCATCTTCATCTATGCATGACAACACATTGATCCATCTTCATCTATGCGTGACTTCATTTATCAATGACTTCACTTGACATCCATTCATAACAATGACAATACATACTTCATCAATAGACTATGACAAGACATTGTTCCTTTGACATCAATCCTTTGGCATCAATGACAACATGATCCAACAATTTTCAAGTCTCCCTTCCCAGATCAAATTGTGAACTCTCAATCTTCAAGATGTGAGCAGAGCCTCCACACATTCATAAGTGTATTTCATAAAAAATACGTTAGGACAAGACTAGTCATTGTACAGTGGGTGTCCTGCAGATTGTAGAAACCGATTACAAAGAGGAGGTTATGTTTTCGATGTAGTGCATTTATCTTAAATATAATCTATGGGTGAATTGTAGATTTGTAAAGACAAAAATTAGCAAATGAAATTTATGTCAAACACTTAGCAACTAGAGATAACTGTCTTGCATGAACTTCATAAATTCCTCAAACCCATATTCAAAAATTACCATAAGTAGAAATACACATTGCTAAGAAAAATAGCAGTGGAAATAACACAGTGAACAGCAACCCATAAAACTCATAAATTTAGGAAAATGTTAGGGAAAACCCCAATGTGGGGAAACCCAACAAGAGAGAGAGAGAGAGAGATTATTATTCAACTTTAGGAAAGTACAAAACAACAACAAATACACATTTCCAGCCAAGGAAAATAACTCACAGCACCAAAACAATCCCACTAAATTATGCCTTGTTTTTTGTGCCAAATTTGTACTGTTGTACAGACTATAATATACCTTGATTTTTGTGCCCACAGTCAGTTGTACAGACTATTCCATACGGAACAAAAACATCAAGTAAAAATCTGAAATCTACCTTGAAAATCATGCCCAAAACTACCTTGATTTTCGTGCCAAATCCATACTGTTGTACGAAATGTACGGATCTGCACAGTTGTACAAACTGTATGAATCGTACAGTACAGCCTTACACAGCAAAAAAATATCTCAACCATAAAACAGAAAATCTTTCCTTGGGATTTGTGCCCTAGCTCCCTTGGAAAATGTGCCCTCTTTGTTTCTCACTTTCCTCTCTCAAGCATACTCAGAAAATCCCTCTCAATCTTCTCTCAATGTGTCTTGCACACTACCCAATGCATTCTTTTATAATCTGAAAATGACACTTTCCCTCCAAAGTGTCTTTTCACCTTCCCCAACCCTAAATCCAAAGGCCAAGATTAGATCTTTCCTTTTTCAATATCAAGGGTCATGATCCATTCCCTCCAAAATGAATCAATTGAAATATTAAAGTGATTTCACTTTATTACATAAGTGCTTTATGAAAATAAAGTCACTTTAAAATTAGAAGGTACACTTTATTAAAAAGTCACTTTAATAAAAGAACCACTTAAAACAACTTTATAAAAAACTCGTTACAAAGTTAAGTGCTTGGTAGTGTAAACATGAGGTAGCATCTGCATACACGTCGAAACATGCAGAGTACCTCCCGAGCTAAAAATCTAACACTCCCTCTTAGCGAGGGAAGTACTCGCTGCCACCACTATCATCCAGTTCCATCACACTGTGCTCTGTGGGAGATCCCTCTGAACCTGGAGCCATCCTCAACACCTGCACAAAACTTGAACTAGAATATCTTCTCCTAGAAACATCCTGGAACCCTGAGCTCACTTCATCTTTAGCAATGGTTCGATCAACCAGGCTAGGCCTCCTGCCAATGCTCAAAAGAGACTCGTTCTCTTCTCTCGGAATGCAAGACTAAATCCTTGGCGCCACCGCAATCTCATAATCCTCCTCATGCTCCTCATTCGACGTTGAATCATACACTGAAGGTTTTCCTCTCAACATATACAACCTGTCCACCTGGTTACCGATCAGTTGCAGCTCTACCAGGGCCACTCCCTGCTTGTAGATAAAGACATGTTTCCCCTTTAACAATACGCAATATCCTACATCCTATAAGGCTGAGACTGAGAGCAAGTTAACCCTCAACCCTGGAACAAACAGAATTCCATCAAGCTCCAAGAGTCCCCCAAACTCAAGTTAGAATATGACATTCCCAACTCCATGTACAGCTTTCACCATACCACCTTCATTTACCACCTATCGGTCAGGACCAATCTCTATGAAATCTAGGAATACTTGCCAGATTCTCGTTGTGTGGCTAGAGGCTCCATTGTCCACAATCCATCTGATATCACCTCCAAATACTTCGTTGTCGACACTGGAAACTAGGGTCACCAAAGAGAATTTATTTTTGTACTTTGAAGCAAATTCCTCCATGGATGTTGTAGCAGATGTCTCAGGCCCCTCTGGTTCCTTCTTCTACTTCTTCCTCTTAGGACAATGAGAGGCAAGGTGCCCCAACTGGTTACAACCATGTCATCTGACTTTACTCAAGTCCCTTTCAGAAATTCCTTTCTTATTTCTCTTTGTCGCAAGAGAAACATTCTCATCAACTTTGTTTGTCTTCTGTTCACTGCTCTGAGATCTTTCTCGGATCTCCTCTTGAGTGAAATCATCCCACAGTCTGCTCCAATCTGGTAGATTCTCATGTCCCACCACACACTTCACGAAGACTTCCCATTCTTTGGTGAAGCCATTTAAGGCTATCCTCACCAACTCAGAATCTGTAATAACCTCTCCAACAACTGCCAACTCACATTTTACTTGAGCCACCCAGGCAAGATAAGAAGAGACACTCTCATCCTTACCCATATTGGTATCATGCAAATTATCCTTCAAGGTCATCTTTCGGTTCTCGTTCTTCACCTCAAACAAGTTATTAAGTGCATCCCACATCTCCTTGGCAGTCTTTTTCTCAGCCAAGTGTGGGATAAGGTGATCCTTCACCCCATCCAGAATAATCCTCTGAGCCTTGGCTTCCTTGACCTCATGCAAGTCCAAAGCAATAGGATCTGTTGTGGGAGTTCCTACAACAGAGTTGACATAGTTATAAAAAAAATTCTCCTTGAGAATGGCTGACAGTCGGACCTTCCACTGTAGATAGTTGGAAATGTCATCCAACCAATCCTCATATATAATGCTTGCAACCATATTCCCTGTCATAACTCAAGGAAAACAATCACACCCTTCTGCCCAAAAGTCACACTACCCGTTGTCACTCAAAGACAACGCTCTGATACCATGTAGATTTTTAAAGACAAAAATCAGCAAATGAAATTTTTGTCAAACACTTAGCAACCTAGAAATAATTGTCTTGCATGAACTTCATAAATGCCTCAAACCCACATTCAGAAATTACCATAAGAAAAAATACACATTGCTAAGAAAAATAGCAGCGGAAATAACACACTGGACAACAACCCATAAAACTCAGGAATTTAGGCAAATTCCAGGGAAAACCCCAATGTGGGGAAACCCAATGAGAGAGAGAGATATATTATTAGTCAGCTTCAAGAAAGTACAAAACAACAACAAATACACATTTCCATCCAAGGAAAATACCTCACAACACCAAAACAGTCCCACTAAATTCTACCTCGTTTTTTATGCCAAATCTGTACTATTGTATGAATTGTACTGTACCTTGATTTTCATGCCCATTGTTAAATGTACGGACTATTCCGTACGACCCAAAAACAACAAGTAAAAATATGAAATCCACCTCAAAAATTGTGCCCAAAACTGCCTCGATTTTTGTTCTAAATATGTACTATTGTATGGACTTTACGAATCCATACAGTACGGCCTCCCACAACAGAAAAATATCTTAGCCAAAAAATAGAAAATCTTTCCTTGGGATTTGTGCCCTAGCTCCCTTGGAAAATGTGCCTTCTTTGCTGCTCACTTTCCTCTCTCAAGAATACTCGGAAAATCTCTCTCAATCTTCTCTCAATGTGTCTTGCACACTACCCAATGCATTCTTTTATAATCTGAAAATGACATTTTCCGTCCAAAGCGTCTTTTCACCTTCCCCAACCCTAAATCCAAAGGTCAAGATTAGATCTTGCCTTTTTCAAAATCAAGGGTCATGATCCATTCCCTCCAAAATGAAGCACTTGAAATATTACAGTGATTTCACTTTATTACATAAGTGCTTTATGAAAATAAAGTCACTTTAAAATTAGAAGGTACACTTTACTAAAAAGTCACTTTAATAAAAGAACCACTTAAAACAACTTTATAAAAAACTCATTACAAAGTTAAGTGCTTGGTAGTGTAAACATGAGGTAACATTCGCATACAAGACAAAACATGCGGAGTACCTCCCGAGCTGAAAAGCTAATGGCTATGATCGAAACTTCCATATCGTTCTCCTTGAGTAATAACCATCTCCTTGATTATATCATGGTGATAAAGAAGATACGAGCTAATAAGAAGATTGAATATTATGTCATTCAGTAGTCAATATTCATGTTCAACTTTTTTGGACTTCTCTATTGGAATCTATTGACACCATGATCTGAAACTCTTCCACCATGAATAAACAATCTAGTTTCTTGATATTTGCATTCCTTGGAGAAAGATCACCTCTACATTGATGGATTTACAATAGATATATCTACAATAGATATTGACTCAAGAAAATACAATAGATCGACAGATCTGCACAATAGATTTACTATTGAGTATAATTAACAAATCCTCGGTAGGAAACTTGTTACATGAATATATGATATTTCAACAAAGATTTATTAATAACTTTGTTGGTTACTAATGAAATCTTGATATGGAGGAAAATATTAACAATACTAGATTAAGATCAATCTAAATTAGATCATTATTCTTCCTTAATCAAAAACTTAGACAATCACATACCAATCAAGAGTTGTACAACAATGTGCTTGAGACTTCCAGGATTGTCAACAATGGAGAATCTGCTTCAACATCACCATCACACTACTTAACTTAGACTACTCATCACCATCACTTAATCATTGGCTCTTCAATGGCCTTCTATGGAATACTACCATGGAATTACCAAGTCTCTTAAGTATCAAGGAAGCTATGATACCATGTTAACAAATAGATCATAAGCAAGAAAAGACAAGAACTGGCAGAAAATGTATGATGCCATACAATATGAATGTTACTTAATTATGTATAAGCAACCAGTATAATATAGAAACCATATCAGTACTGAAACATAAGAGTGTTTCTCACTCTATCAATCAACCAACATAAACCATATCATGACAGACATACCAAGAATTCCTTAAGAATTCACCATACCATAAGCACAAGTATCCATCAAAGCAATCATGTAACCATACCAGAACTTCTATGGCAGATCTGAGCCCATAGAATTCAGATCTAGAACTTTCTTCAGCCTTCAGGAACCTGGCACCAGCTCACACTCAAGTCTCCATGAATTTCTTCAACTGTACGCACTCTGATCTCCTTCATCGTGCCTATGTACGCGCCCTGCCACACTGTAGCCCACGTATGTACGCACTCTGGCTCATTGCAGCCCGCGTGCTCCTTTAGAAACTAGGGTTTCTGAACTGCTGAAACTTTTTCCGTCAAGATCTCAGACTTATATAAACTTTGATGCGTCCATGAGAACTTGCTATCCCTCTCTTACTCAACATAGATCTTCAATATATTCTCAAGAGAGATATCTTTACAAGAGACCCTTGCCTCTTATTTATACTCTCCAAGTAGCTTCCTTAGAAGCATCCACTAGGCCACTTTGTCCACATATCCACTTTATCCACATAACCATTATGTCCAATTGGCCACCTTTATCCAACTTTGTCCACTTAGCGACTTTGTTCACATTGCCACTTGTCCATTTAACCCTCTTTCCTTATTTTTAGGGTTAATCCATTTATAACCACTTTCCATAATTAGAAAGTTCTCCATTAACTTTATTATTTAAATAAACCTCCTTGAATTCATCACTTCACTTTTATTATTTAAATAATTTCTTCTTTGTAAGAACTTAGACTTCTTTGACCTTTTGGGGCTTCTAGCCAACACATGAGGGTCCTCCAACTTCATAAGTCCATAACTCTCAAACTGTGAGGAGTTATGTGGTGTTCCACATACCACCAAAAATGGCATGACAAGCATTATCCATCTAGGATAGTTTCACTAACAAATTCATTGATCTTCATCTCGTTATTCCACAATTAATATCGGGTTCTCTAACCATACTTCTAGGATAATTCAACCGCAAAGCATCTTCTTGTGAGGGATTTCACCATAAGGGGACCACTTTGGAGTTCATCCATTTTTACTTCCTGTCAACCATAACAAGACAATAATTAGTCATCTTTACATCAATCCAACTGGAATAACCCATGACAATACATCACTATGACATTGTCCCTTTGTCATTTATTCCATGCATAACCACATGATCCAACGATCAATACATTAATGCATACATCCATCTATGCATCATATATCAATGACAACACATCGATCCATCTTCATCTATGCATGACAACACATTGATCCATCTTCATCTATGCATGACTTCATTTGACATCCATTCATTGACAACAATGACAATACATACTTCATCAATATACTATGACAAGACATTGTTCCTTTCACATCAATGAGAACATGATCCAACAATCTCCCCCTTTGGAATTGATGGCAATACCAACATTGATGTCAACACCAATTATTTATGAAAATGTGTAGACATTGCATTACTCATCATCAATGGTCATCTCAATCACATCAATGTGATTATCTCTCCCACTTTGACATCAATGGAAAAGGGTAGTTCTCTCCTTGGGGCTTCTCCCCCTGCTTGGATGCCTTTGATTTTCCTCTGAATAATCTCCCTTCTTTTGAACAAGGGATATCACTCTAATGTAATGTTGAAGACATATCGCTCATGCTATCCTTGTGACCATCACTCTCCCTAGAACCATGCCTTTGTGCTCTTTCTCCAAGTATTTATCTTTGCATCTGATAAAATATCTCCTCCTAGAATCATGGGAAGAAGAATGACTCCCCCTATGGGTATGTCTTCCCCTATCTTCTCTGCAATATGAACAATATGTTACCACTGCAATATGCTTATGTTGCAAATGCTACTACTCAACCGGAACATAGATCAACTACTTCAAGGATGATTTTCTCTTCCTATGACGATCCTTGGACCTATCCATGCATCAAAATCATTCCATACCATACATCATGAAGACAAATATATGTCAAAATGAATAGAGAATCATGAACAAAACATCAGCCAAGTACATCATGTGCTATATTGTGTACCAACCATATGCCTCTACCAACATGCCAACCATGTGCCTCAAACAAGTTTCATATCACTCATGATATGCCTCTACCATGAACCAAGTGCCACAACCATGTATCTCAACCCTCAAGCTTCATAACAAGTGTCTCAACTATATCATCCCATACATCATGTACCAAAGTATATGTTAAACAAGTAATACCAATGATGTACTTTAGCAGAGTACTATCACCCACAAACATATACCATCTATGAGTGCATCAAAATTGCGCTAAACATGTATCACCACATGTATCAAGAAAGTGCATCAACCATGCACCAAACCTCAACAAGATGAACTACAATCAATATGTTTTCCCATACATGTATTCCATATCAACCATAAACCATGTGCCAATCATGTTGTTAGTAGGTGCCTTTAACAATGTACCAATCACAGATCAAGTTGTGACTCATCAATGATGTACAACATAATCACCTCATCAACTAAATGTCCCAAAATGTAGCTCAACCGCATGCAAAATGCATGCACCAAGACATCCAACAAATATGCATCTAATAATACATCACAAGATATATCAATGGAACTCAAATATGTATCAGCCATGTGCCCCAACAGATCTGCCTCGACCACCATTCACTACAGCAAATACTAAGCATCCAAAACTACATGTATTATAAGAGTGCCTCAATAGATCAATGATATATCTAGCTAGCATCGTCATGATATATCTCATAACCAAAGTGCCATAACTTCACTGTCACAACCAGCATTGTTCCTCAACAGAAAAAAGCCTCAATCCACACTCTAGATTTAGTATAATTCATCAAGGATAGACTTTCAACACTCAACCATATGTCATCACCATACATACATCAATTATGTATGCCAACATGTAATCATGAAAACCTACAACAAACCATGTCAGACCCTGCAACAAACCACGTCTGACCCTGCAACACAAAGTTATACCATCATACCATCTTGTAACTCATATGCATATCCTACTTTCCAAGGCTTTTACCACATATACGCGGCCTGTTATACATACATCTCACATATATACGCAACCTATTTATAAGTTAGCTCGCATATGTACGTGATTATTACCAATGCAACCTGCGTATTTCTCAGAAGAAGTCAAGCTTGAGCTTGCCTTAGGGTTGCCATTTTGTTATGATTTTTCAGTCATATTCACCCACATTTGAAGGTGTCCCAACTTCTCAGAACTTGAGCTCTATGCTTCCATCTTTCCAACATTGTCTTCCTTTCTAGCCTCGTGTGTTCTTCTAGTCATACTATATGAAACACTTCTCATGGATTGTCTTCTTGTGTTCCAACAATCCTGGGATTTGTGGCCAAATCCACTACAGTTGTAGCATCTCATGGTGTGACAATGAACAACAATGTGTCCTACTTGATTACATCTCCAACGCCTTATGGTGTTATGAAATATTTCATTATCTCTCCTTGCATAATTTTTTCATTCTAAAGCTTTGTGACCATATTCATTACATGAGTAACAGTGACCATGAAAAACATTTTCATACCTTTGCTTTGGTGTCCATCTTGAAGGTGTCTCTCTTCTAAATTTTCTTTGAGGTGTAACGATGGCTTCTTGATGTCTTCCTTGTTTTTTTCTTTTGAAAGTTTCCTTCCCTTGTGTAGATGGTTGACTTGCAACATTATTTCCAACTTTTGAGAATGAGGGACTTACCTCAAGCTTCTTTGAGGTGCTTGCTTCAACATGTGTAGCTTCTTTGTTATATCCAAGACCTGATTTATCATTTGGTGATCTTTAACTATCCAATATTTCATTCAATATTGTTGAGTTATTCAAGAATTTGTTTGACTTCTCTACTTTATTTCTAAGATCAACAACTTCAGCTTCCAACTTATGACATGACTCTTATTTTTCATTTACTTGATTCTTTAGTAGTTCCTCTACCCTTTTGGCTTCTTCAATTTGGGTCTTGAGATGGATATTCACTTCAAGACTTTTGCTAATCTCATTATCTACCTTCTTATTTTCTTCCATTTCATTCTTTATTCTTTTGATCTCTTCTTATTTTTCTTCTAATTGAGACCTTTTACTTTCTTCTTGTTCCTTGAGCATTTTCTTTAGTTTCAAAATATGCTTTTGATTCTTTTCAAGAAACCTTTTCGTGTTCTTAGAAAGATAGCTATAGTCTATATAACTATGGTCATAGTTGTATTCATATAGACCCCAATCAACTTTCTTTTTAAGCTTTGAAAGTTCTTCTTCTACTTCTTCCATGGGATAATTATCATATGATTCTTCGCAAACTATTTCTAGATCTTCTTCTTCACATATAGAGAAACATTCAACATCATCACATTTAGAATTATTGCAATCAAAGGATTGTGGAGATTCTTTACCTTCATTGTTCTTAATGGAGTTGTCTTTAGTGTCTTCATTTTTGCCTTGGTATGTCTTCTCTAGCTTTAGCCATAGATCCTTGGCAGAAGTGCATTGTCCCATGCTTTCTTTGATAGAACTTGAGAGTCCATCCCATGATTTCTTTGATAGAACTTGAGAGTCCATTGAAGATGATCTTGAGAGCCAATGCATCATTCTTCTTTTCTTCCTTTTGAGCTGCAAACTTTGACTTATTCTTCAAGGGAAATTATCCACCAATAGTTGCTTTCCAAACACCTGCTCCTTTTTCCTTCAAATGCACTTTCATTTCTATTCTCCATGTTGAATAATTTTTCTCATCAAGGATTCGAACTTCATCATCCATTTGTGTGTCCATGAATCTCCTCCAATCTTGTTAAGGCTTATAGTGAAGGCATGCTCGGATACCAATGGTTGGACACAATGACCACACTAAGAGGGGGGGTGAATAAGTGTAGGGATCTTTTTCAACTTCCCTTCACAAAAACTCCTTAGTTAGCAATCACCATTTACCCATCACTTGTTAGTGTAATTTATAACCGATTTTATGTGAAAATATATCAGTAACACATAACAGAAAACATATATTATCAATAAGTCGTCACCTAAAAGAACACAAGATGTATGTACAATTTTATTTTTATTATGGACTACAATCCTTGGGTTTATCAGCAACAAATAATAGAGTATCAACTCCACAAGAGCACCATCTCTGAAATGCAAGACTCATATTACACAACTCAGCATCAACTGAGAAGAGGATTCAATCCTCAACAGATACCAATCTGTCAACAGGTACGTTACCTGTCAGTAGTGCAGCACGCGCATGTACGTGACTTACCAATAGTTCAGCTCACGTATGTACGTGGTCTGGCTCACAGCAGCCTTCATATGCCTCCTTAAGAACTAGGGTTTTCTCTCTCCATGAAAACTTAGCTCTTCTGCATCCTCTGTCACATCCAGTTCTACCCTTCACTGTCCAATCTATATCATAAGCAATCACAACACATCTATGCTCTCCAACAACTTGCTTATGCTTCTCAACCATACAATATGAATGTTACTTAATCATGTATAAGAAACCAGTATAATATGGAAACCATATCAGTATTGAAACATAAGAGTGTTTCTCACTCTATAAATCAACCAACATAAACCATATCATGACAGCCATACCAAGAATGCCATAAGCATTCACCACACCATAAGCACAAGTATCCATCAAAACAATCATGTAACCATACCAAAACTTCTATGGAAGATTTGAGCCCATAGAATGCAGATCTGGAACTTGCTTCAGCCTTCAGGAACCTGGCACCAGCTCACACTCAAGTCTCCATGATTTTCTTCAATTGTATGTGCTCTGATCTCCTTCAGCCCGCATGTGTACGCGTTGTTCCGCACTGTAGCCCGCGTATGTACGTGCTCTAGCTCACTACAGCCCGCGTGATCCTTCAGAAACTAGGGTTTCTGAACTTCTGAAACTTTCATCGTCAAGATATCAAACTTAAGGAAACTTTGATGCGTCCATGAGAACTTGCAATCCCTCTCTTACTCAGAATAGATCTTCAATATATTCTCAAGAGAGATATCTTTACAAGAGACCCTTGCCTCTTATTTATACTCTCCAAGTAGCTTCCTTAGAAGCATCCACTAGGCCACTTTGTCCACATATCCACTTTATCCACATAACCATTTTGTCCAATTGGCCACCTTTATCCAACTTTGTCCACTTAGCCACTTTGTTCACATGGCCACTTGTCCATTTAACCTTCTTTCCTTATTTTTAGGGTTAATCCATTTATAACCACTTTCCATAATTAGAAAGTTCTCCATTAACTTTATTATTTAAATAATCCTCTTTGACTTCATCACTTCACTCTTATTATTTAAATAATTTATTCTTTGTAAGCACTTTGACTTCTTTGACCTTTTGGGGCTTCTAGCCAACACATGAGGGTCCTCCAAATTCGTAAGCCCATAACTCTCAAACCGTGAGGATTTATGTGGCGTTACACATACCACCAGGAATGGCATGACAAGCACTATCCATCTAGGATAGTTTCACTGAAAAATTCATTGATCTTCATCTCATTATTCCACAATTAAGCTTGGTTTCTCTAACCATACTTCTAGGATAACTCAACCACAAACCATCTTCCCGTGAGGGATTTCACCATAAGGGGACCACTTTGGAGTTAATCCATTTGTACTACCTGTGAACCATGACAAGACAATAATGAGTCATCTTTACATCAATCCAACTGGAATAACCCGTGACAATACATCACTATGACACTGTCCCTTTGTCATTGATTCCATGCATGACCACAAGATCCAACGATCAATTCATTAATGCATCCATCAATCTATGCATCATATATCAATGATAACACATCAATCCATATTCATCTATGCATGACAACACATTGATCCATCTTCATCTATGCATGACTTCATTTATCAATGACTTCACTTGACATCCATTCATTGACAACAATGGCAATACATACTTCATCAATATACTATGACAAGACATTGTTCCTTTGACATCAATGACAACATGATCCAACAATTATCAGGTCTCCCTTCCCAGTTCAAATTGTGAACTCTCAATATTCAAGATGTGAGCATAGCCTCCACACATTCATAAGTGTATTTCATAAAAAATAGATTAGGACGAGACCAGTCGTTGTATAGTGGGTGTCCTGCATATTGTAAAAACCGATTACAAAGAGGAGGTTATGTTTTCGATGTAGTGAATTTATCTCAAATATAATCTATGAGTGAACAAGCAAAATATACTACGCTTATGGCTATGACCGAAACTTCCATACCGTTCTCCTTAAGTAATAACCATCTCCTTGCTTATATCATTGTGATAAAGAAGATACGAGCTAATAAGACGATTGAATATTCTGTCATTCAGTAGTCAATATTCATGTTCAACTTTTTTGGACTTCTCTATTGGAATCTATTGACGCCATGATATGAAACTCTTCCACCACGAATAAACAGTCTAGTTTCTTGATATTTGCATTCTTTGGAGAAAGATCACCTCTACATTGATGGATTTACAATAGATATTGACTCAAGAAAATACAATAGATCGACAGATTTGCACAATAGATTTACTATTGAGTACAATTAACAAATCCTCGGTATGAAACTTGTTACATGAATATATGGTATTTCAACAAAGATTTATTAATAACTTTGTTCGTTACTAATGAAATCTTGAGATGGAGGCAAATATCGACAATATTAGATTAAGATCAATCTAAATTAGATCATTATTCTTCCTTAATTAAAACCTTATACAATCACATACCAATCAAGAGTTGTACAAAAACGTGCTTGAGACTTCCACGATTGTCAACAATGGAGACTCTGCTTCAACATCATCATCACACTGCTTAACTTAGACTACTCATCACCATCACTTAATCATTGGCTCTTCAATGGCCTTCTATGGAATTACCAAGTCCCTTAAGACTCAAGGAAGCTATGATACCATGTTAACAAATAGATCATAAGCAAGAAAAGACAAGAACTGGCAGAAAATATTTTATGCCATTCTCTACTCATTATTGATCTCATGATATCAATTTATAATACATGGATTTGACCACTTCTAGATATAGATCTCACTGACAACTCATCAATTGATCATGAAAACACATCATCAATAGATAAGGATTACAACTCATAAGTAGGTGGTATCGGACTTTGTGATTGTCTAGGGACTCACAGTCTAACACAAAGCCCCTAGAATCGAGATCCATAATTCTACTTTGCTTCCAACATTTAGAAAAAATTGAATTAGCTACAGAGCTAAGACATTTAGTTTCCTGTAGCATATGGATATTATGAGTTTTAGTGATTACCTTTTTTTGGAAGAGCCTTTGTTTACTCTTGTCATTAATTCCTCTAATATTCCAAGAGATAATATTCATTGAGAGATGTGAGGAGGGGTGGGTTGATACACATCTATAATCATCACATTATGCCAGGATTTAACCAATAGATCTCTTATTTCTTTTTGAAGTTGTTGATTGGTCTTATGGCCTCGTCTCTTGTATTCTTTATGGTGTTTCATGGTTTCAATGAGCTTGTTTGTTTTGATGCTAGAAATTAGTGGTGATCCCTAACAAAGTTACCAACATAACGAGAACTTTCTAGAGTTCTTTTTTTTTTAGAGGTTGCATTTTTACACATTTTTCAAAAAGTGGTGCTACCAGTAGCAACATTTTTTAGAGGTGGTTAAAATTGGGACTTGTTTGAAATCGCAACCTTAGCATTGCAGACAGAACCTTGAAATTGATCCTCAAATCGAAAAGTGATGCTACTGGTAGCACCACTTTTTTTTTTTGAGCTAAAAATATGACCTAATTCAAACCGTGGCCTTCACCACTTCCACCACCACAAATACAACACTGAAAATCAACTCCTAAATCTGAAAGTGCCATTTTTTTTGTATCTGACAGAATCGAAAACTGAGTGGGCTAAAAATATGACCTAATTGAAACATTGAAAATTGACTCCTAAATCTAAAAGTGGATAACTTATTTACTAATTAATTTTATTTTTTTAATAATTTACATTAAGAAAACAAATAAACTGTGGAAAAAAACACCTCTAAACAAAAAACAAAAAAAAAATTAAGGAAAAAAAAAAAACAAATTTCTTTTAGAAATAAGGAAGAAAAAAAAATTGCAAATCACACTTTTTAGTAAAAAAATTCAAAAAATGAATTAAAAAATGGGTAAATCTAATTTAAAAATAAAAAAATAAAAAACAACCCTAAAAACTCTAAATTTACAACACAAAAGTTGCAAAAACTCAATTTTTTTATAAAAAAAAATTAAGAAAAAAACCTAAACTAAAAATTAAAACAAAAAAAAAAAATTAAAAAAAAATCATACTAAAACATAACTATTTTTTTTTTAAAATAAACTAAACTATAATAAAATTTTAAACTAAACTATACAAATTTTCTTATAATAAATTTAAGGAAAAAATCTAACAAAAAATTAAATTAAATTAAAAGAAATAAAAATCATAAAAATAACTATCTAAAGGTTTTTTTCAATTATATATATATATATATATATATATATAAGTCAGTAGAAAAATTTTGTATTACTTTATCAAAAAACTACAATCATACTATCTCCAACTGGTTTACCAGATTGGAAACCAGACCAGCTGCAATAAATAATATTTGTATCCGCTCTATTGTGCATCATGTTTCTTCTATTTAGATTATAGTCTTGAATACTTGACAACCTGATCCTATTCTTATACGTGGAATTATAAAACCACCTACCATAATTGGCATAACTCCTATGACTACTTATTGATATCCAAAAAGGATGCCTTTCAGACTTAAACATAAACTTTCTAAGAATCTACGGTATGAGTTTTCTGATCACAAAACACGAAAAACCTGGGTCCATTCCGCTCATTTACTCTAGTCCTTTGGAGAAGCAACTCGGACCTTTCATATCTGGGATGGTGTTCCATGGTTGTCCACTGGCATGATATCCATGTGGTAGACATACTTCAGGTATAGGTTGAACTACGTTGCCATTTTATCATGTTTACTCTGTTGAATTTTTTCAATGTCTACCGGGAATTTCACAATAGTCTCCAAACCACTGACCCGACGTTGTATATCCTCTACCATAGTCCTTAGTTCCCTCTGGTCCACGCCTCTAGGTTCATCGTTGTCTTCTTTGACTTTTTCAATCAATATTTTGATATGCGACGCTATCTCGAGTGTCTTATGGTAAAGGATCTCACGAGTGTGAGTTTCTCTGGTGTCAATTATCCAATCCACCTCCTACTCAACCTAGTTTTTTCCTTTACCTCCTCTTTCATCTTTAATATCCTCTTCCCATTTCTCAATAGCTTCCTTGCCTTTCTGTGGGACATTAATCTTGTACATTTGTGTTGCATTCTCGATCCCTGTCTTTTTTCAGGAGCTCTCTAGTTGAGAGTCTACTATCGAGCTCCCTTTCCTGGTAGTGTATTTCATTCAGGCCATGCTCATGTCCGCTTCATTATCTAAACCCACTCGTCTTCCTTTACATAGAACACAAATATTCCACCAACATTGGACTTCTACTAGACCGTTAGGAGCTTTAGGAGATCTCTGGGAGGTAGGGGTAACCAACATGAAACCTGGTATATAACAGTCTCTCATATTATTACCTGTATCTATTAATGATTCTGCCTTTAATGGGTGTCTATGGGTGAAATGAATAGAAGGCATGTCTCTCATGCCATTATTCTTGCTATGGTACTTCACCACCCTCTTCTCCTTCTACGATCCATATGACTAGATCTATTTGGTACGACCATATCCATTGATAATATGGTATGCATTATGCTATCCCGACTCTCGGCTCTCCTTATCGCCTTATGATTAACCTTGCAAAGAATGTGCATCCTACAATATCTGTTGGATTTCGCCACCTTAAGAGCATGTCCTTCCATGTAATGTCCCCAGCCACCAATAGGTCGAGTAACATCACTTCCTGGATGTCTCTCTTAGCTTTGATACCAATTTGTGACATCCTCGACCTTAAACCAACAGGCTAGGCCATGCCATCGAATAACCTTTATGCTCATGTACCATTTATATTTAGATATATAACTATCTAAGTACACATTAAAAATCTATAGCATTATGTTCTTATCATTATTCATGTGGAAATAACATTAAAACATACCGACATTATACACAGACAATTCTAACAACATTATAACTCAATTTCAAAATACACATCATACAAAGATGTCATAGATTTGGTACTTATATTTTAATAGATGGCCACCAACTGCATGCAGACCTCCCACCAACCTCCCATCCTTAGACCACACTGCTCATCACACTCAGCAGTGGGTCACCCCCGAGCTGGGACTAAACTCTACCGGGCAAGGGATTCCTAGGTTAGGCAAGGACAACAAGAAAGTTGTACAGATCAACAAGAAGGATTTTCTCCTAGGAGCCAGCTCACACTACAGCCTATAGCCTCTCATTCCCCACATGCCTATCCCACCCCAGGAAGTGTGCCCCTTCTCTGCTCAACAGTCCTTTGATTTCCCCACTTCCCTTCCAGGGCTTCAGCAACAGGCTAGACATGAATTCTCTGAGCACTATAGATCCATTTGGGCTCCCTCTGGGAAATCACTTCCCCAACAACCTCTCTCACCTAGAGAGAGTTACTTACAGGCCTAACAACCTGCTTCTTCAGTCCACAGGCCTGACAACCCGCCTCTTCAAACCATAGGCCTGACAATCGTCTTTTTCAGTCCAATTCCTAAGTCAATTCAAGTAAGGCGAAGGAAACAACAAATCTCGGTATAGAATAGATGATGGTAGCAAGCAACGCTCAGCTAAGAAATTGTGTGGGCTATAACAGCCAATTGTTAAGACACAGCACAGGCTCAGGAAAGGTACAGGTGCATTGTGCTTCACAAGAGATACACAGGATAACTCAAGTATGACTGCAGGTTCCCAAGGTGTGGGCTTGTTCAAAGGTCGACGATGGAGATGATGGCTCAATGTGGGAGTCAGTGGATGAATCGGGTAAGATGGTAGACTTGCGAACAGGGAGCATCACAAGAATTGTGAGGAGGAACCCCCAACGAGCTGACTTTCCCAGCTATATATGAATGTGCCTAGGTTGAAACATGTCTTCCTGAAGCTGCATGAGCTCCACTTAACACTCGTTCCCTTTCCCCAGGAACTTAGGACAACATGGATTATGTCCAACCTTGGCCTTTTGGAAATAATAATATAATATTATTCCTTTAGAGGTAAGCCCTCTAGCTTAGCCCCTATTCCTAGACACGTATCCCCTTCCCTTACCCTACCTAGTGGAGCTTAGTCCCCCATAACTCTTTCTTCATGGTCAGTCTACACATAGCGGTGTAAGTTTATTAATGATGTGTGTATTTACATATACAAAATCAGGCTCATTGGCCTTAGCATCTAGGCTCTCTGGCCTAATAAACATATAAATCTTCCAGCTTATAAACACTTGGCTCACCAACCTATAAACATAACTACAATTCAGCAGGGGATCGTCCTTGGGATGTTACAATCCCCTCCCCTTATTTTTGCACTGTCCTCAGTGCAACTTATTTACACAACAACAACAAGATTTCCAAAATCTTCAAAAATATGTGGGTACTCTTCCCGCATAGCATCTTCATGCTCCCATGTTGCGTCCTCAAGACTGTACCAGGTCCACTGGACTATTACAAGCCCTATGGATCGATTCTAGAGATGCTTGCTTTTTCGATCCAGTATGTGCACTGGATGCACCTGAAAAGCGCTTTCATGCTCCACCTGAATCACATTCCAATCAATAACATGATTAGCATCAGTTATATATTTCTTAAGCAATGAGACATGAAATACATTATGTATAGACATAGATGCAGGCAATGCAAGCATATATTCTACTGGACCAATCCTCTTTAGGATTTCAAATGGCC
This sequence comes from Picea engelmannii, assembly GCA_009831015.1. NCBI lineage: Eukaryota > Viridiplantae > Streptophyta > Pinopsida > Pinales > Pinaceae > Picea > Picea engelmannii. Next base: position 29,172 of record ML823584.1, read on the forward strand.
CATGATATATGGCTGCCAACTTCGAATAGTTTCCCAACTTTAGGGAACTTTTATTGCCTTTCACCTTCAAGAAAACATGATCCCCTACTTTAAATTCCATGTGAGTTATGTTCTTATCAGCATAGCTTTTCTTCATGTCTTGGGCAGCCTTCAAATTCTGTTTAATCTTCAACATTTTCTCTTCCATTTCTTTGAGCAATTATGGCCCAACCACTGCCCTATCAGCTGGGTTGTCCCAGCTTACTTGGGTGTTGCACTTTCTGCCATAAAGTGCTTCAAACGGGCTCATCTTCAGTGATGCTTGATACCCATTGTTGCATGCAAATTCTACCAAGTGTAGATAATCTTCCCATTTAAATGGTTTGTCCATCACATACATCCTTACCATATCCTCTATCACTTGGTTCACCCTCTCTGTTTTCCCATTTGACTCAAGATGATATGCGGTGCTGAAGTTCAGATTTGTTCTGAACCCTTTGAATAACCCCTTCCAAAACTTTGAGGTAAACTTTGGGTCTTTATCAGACACATTCATCTTGGGTATGCCATGAAAGCGTGCTACCTCCCTTATATAAATATCACCAACATCGGTTTCCTTGTGAGTGGCCTTCATAGGAATAAAATGGGCAGCTTTAGTAAGCTTGTCCACCACCACCATGATTGCATCATGTTGCTTTCTTGTTCTAGGCAATCCTATGATGAAATCCATTGTTACAACTTCTCATTTCCACTCAGGAATGAGTAATGGTTGTAGTAAACCAGTTGGGTGTCTATGCTCATCCCTTACCCTTTGACATTCCAAACATTTGGCAATAAAATCAGCAATCTCCCTCTTCATGCATGGCCAATAATATTGGCTTTTGACTGTTGAAATTGTTTTATGATATCTTGGGTGTCCTGCATAAGGCACATTATGCATTTATTTTAAAATCGCACTCCTCAATTCATAAGAATTGGGAACATAAACTATGTTTATGTACAGGAGGATTCCATCAATTCCCAATTCATAATCCTCAACCTTATGCTGCAATTTTGTTATCAATTCCATGTATTGCAAATCTGATTTTGCTGCCTCTACAAATATGTCTTTCAAATCTGATCGGTACATGCTAATGGTTGTAGCATGCAACTCATGCACTCTTCTGTTGAGTGCATCATCCACTTTGTTCTCTTTTCCTTTCATATGCTTGATATCAAAGTCATATTCACAGAGGAATTCTAACCATCTGCTTTGCTTGGCATTTATAGTTGGTTGATCAAACAAATACTTCATACCATTATTGTATGTCCTCAGCTCAAACCTCTTTCCCATGAGGTAATGCCTCCACTTCTTCAGAGCGTGCACTATGGCTGCCAACTCCAAATCATGAGTGGCATAGAGCCTTTCATGCTCCTTTAACTTCCTTGATTCATAACATACAACAAACCCATTTTGATTAAGGACTCCACCAAGTCCTTCTTTGCATGCATCTGTGCAAACCAAAAAATCTTCATTCGGATCAACAATCTGCAAAATTGGAGCATTGGTTAACAATTGCTTCAATTGTTGGAAGCTCATTTCACATTTTGTTGTCCATTGAAACTTCTTCCCCTTCCTTTGTGAGGAAGTGATGGGGTGAGTTATTCTTGAAAACCCGATAATGAACCTTTTGTAGTAACCAACTAGACCCATGAAGGATCTGACTTCTGTCACATTCTTAGGCGTTGTCCACCCTTTAATGGCCTCTATCTTTTCAGGGTCCATTTTATCCCTTCTTCAGATATGATATGTCCCAAGTAGTGAATTATGTTTTGATAAAATGAGCACTTTCTCAATTTGGAATACAATTGATGCTCCCTTAGCACTTGCAACACCATCCTCAAATGATGCTCATGATCTTCCTCTGACTTGGAATATACAAGGATGTCATCCAAAAAGACAATGACAAATTTGTCTAAATATTCTCGGAAAACACCATTCATTAGGCACATGAAAACAGGTGGTGCATTTGATAACCCAAATGGCACCACTCTGAACTCATAATGACCATACCTTGTCCTGAAGGCGGTCTTGTTGATATCTTCCTCTTTAATCCTTATCTAATGGTATCCTGACTTGAGATCTATCTTTGAAAATATCCTTGCACCCTTCAATTGATCGAAGAGATCATCTATCCTTGGTAAGGGATACTTGTTCTTTATAGTCACTTTATTCAACTGTCTAAAGTCTATGCACAATATTAATGTCTCGTCTTTCTTCTTCACTAACAAGACTGGGGCACCCTAAGGTGACACACTTGGGTGTATATACCCCTTCTTCAGAATTTCTTCTAGTTTCATTTGTAACTCCTTCAACTCTGGTGTACTCATTCTATAAGGATTCTTTGACACTGGAGCTTCTCCAGGCATTAAATTTATAGATAAATCAATATCTCTCTTTGGGGGTAGTCCTGGTACCTCCTTGAACACATCTTCAAAGTCTTCCAGGACCGCATGGTCCTCCAAATTTGGCACCTTATCCTTAGATGCTTCCTTCATATGGGTTGCAAATAATTGACAGCCCTTCCTGTAACACTTCTTCAGCTGCATTGCTAAAATTTCTTTGATAGTCACTGCCCTAGGAATTCCTTGGATTGTTCTCTAATTTCCTTCCTCATCCAGGAAAGTGAATGCCTTGTTCCAACAGTCTAAGATGCCATGGTGTTGGTCTAACCAATCCATACCAATTAGGCAATAATAAGAACCTAAAGGAAAGATGTTCAAATATGCCCTTGTGCTCAGTCCATTCATGTCCTTAAGGCATGACTTAACCATCTCATTGACTTTTATTTTGGCTCCAGTAGCCAGCTGCACTAACCAATATTTTACATGCTTGATTATTGGAAAATGCAAACTTTCCACCATATTAGGATCTATATAACTATGACTAGCTCCCAAATCAATTAAAATAGTAATGGTTTGGTTGTTGATCATACCTTCCACTTCAATCATATGTGATTGATACTCTGCTTGCTTGTTGTCCAGGGTTGCATAGATCCTGGGTACACTTCTGCCCATGTCCTCCACTGTTTCAGCTCGCTGAAAATTGTGAACGACTCTCACTTTGTCACTTATGTGAGGACAATCTCTAAATATATGATCTACTTTACAACCCCAACATTGAATAGGTGGTTGCCTTGGCCTTTGACCACCTGTCTCAATCGTTCTGGATTCTCTAGAAGTTGGTTATCCCTGAGGATTATTTATGAAGAATGGTGGCTTAATTCCCTTCTTCCTCTGATCTGTCTTGAATTTATTTTTGTCTTCCCAAGCTTTTTGGAAATTTGGCCTTGTTTTTTGTTGATCAGATAGGCACTTAGCCCACCTTATCGTCTCCTCCAATGTTTTGGGATCATCATATTGTATTTTGTCACTGATGAATGGTGGAAAACCACTCAAATACCTTTGAATCTTGACTATCTCATCCTTGATGAAAGAGACATACTTCAACAATTATAAAAACCTTCTTTCATATTCATCTATTGTCATACTCCCAAGATTGAGTTCAAATAACTCTTTAATTTTCTTGTCATAGTACCTCTTAGTCAAGTATTTATTTTTGAAATACTTCTTCAATTCCCTCCATGTAACATTTTTTTCTTTAATGTGTTGCACCTGCACAAGTTGATCCCACCACATGGATGCCTTTCCTTTGAGTTGATAGATGGAAATTCTTCCTTCTGCATGAGAAGAATAATTATGCAATTGAAAATACTTTCTCATGCCCAACAACCATGTCTCTACATATTCATCCTTCTTGTGCTCCTCATCAAATGTAGGAGGTTTGATTTGTTCATTTCCCCTCATAGCTCATCCACCCCAAACCACTTATGCTTCCTAACAGGGGATGGACTTGAGTTGTTGTGTGCTCTTTTATTGGAATGCCTCGGGGAGTGACGAGAATCTCTGCTAACACTTCTTGTTATTCTTTTCTCATCAGAAGTCATGTGACTTCCTGATTTTCTTGAGCCACTCTCCTTATCCAATCTATTTTCTATTCTTTCCAGGATCTGCATCAACTTCATGTTGCTCCTTGGATTTCTTAAGACTTTAATTATCAGCCTCGTGAATTTGGACATCTTTTTGCAATTTTTTTATGAGCTTCATCATGCTCATTTATTTATCTACCTCTCATCCATGCCCATTGGAGTTCGTCCCTTCAACTCCCAAATGGACATTCATTCCTCTAGCTTCATTCTCCAAACTATAAGCATCATGTGCCTCCTCCATTTCTCTACACTATGGGACAATTCGGTTCGGTTCTGACAATTGTTAATTCTGAAAAATGTGTAGTCAACCAAATTTTTTGTCAGACTAATAGACTTAATAATTTTCCAGAATAACATAAACCAATTGGGTTCAACAAAATAATATCCGACTCCATTTTCAGTGGGTCTTGGTCGATAAAGAACCTCTTAGGCTTCTACTCTAAGCTCGGCTCTGTTCTGCAATTGTTGGCACAAGTCTCACCCGAGGTAGAGACAGGGGTGGTTGCAAGACTCAGGTGTCTGCAACCTTAGTTGGGACACAGATATGTGATTATATCACTTACAACACACTTATCATCGATCATTCATCAATATTCTACCCTTATTATACTTTGCAGATAGCACAGAGCATCGCAGCATACACTTAGATCTAAGATATTTCATCACTTAGCAACAGTAAAATAGATCAAATCCAGTAGATCGGCACTAAGCATCTTCATACATATCATATCTAACATTCATACACATCTAAGAAGCACAAAGCATAAGTAGATCTATCTAAATATATCAAAGAACTCAGCAAATAAAGAGATAACACATTAAGTCAAAGCACAAAGCATAATACACAGATTTACGTGGTTCACCCCCACCCTGGGGCTATGTCCACCAACTCTTCTTCTTTATTAGTATCTTCAATCGTCAGTTACAGCACAGAGCCTCAAACCATTCTTCGCATAGGACATAAGATCTGCACAGCTCGCTAGATTCTTCTTCCTTACACTTCAGCACAAAGCCTTCTACAACCTCTTACAACAACTTGCACTTAGCTCTACAAGCCTCTTACAATCATGCACAGAGCATTTACAATCCACATCCGATCACACAGATCTAACTACGGCCATCCTTACATTTCCTAAGTATTTATTTATACATTACAAAAGTGGGCCTAAGCGTGGGTAAACCCACGGGTCGACATCCCTTTCCCAGTACATTAACCCAAAACCATAAAAGGGTCCCAAAAGTGGACCGAGATCCTATGATCTCTGTTTCACTTGGCGCTCCTTCTTCGACTAGCTGTCAAAGTCCCAAAATAGGTCAAAATGACCAAGCTTATCCCAAAACTTGGTCAAGGGCCAATAGGCCCCCAACACTCATTTGTGACTCGTCCCGAGTCACTCTGGTCTGTGCAATTCTTCTTCGAAATCCTTGAGCTTGGCTTGAGTTTCTTCAATCTGTTGTTTTGTTGTGGCCTCTTGCTGGGTGAATTCTAGGATCATTGTGTCATTTACTGGTCCTTCCAGGCATTGTTCTGTAGTGATGATGACTTGCTCAAGCTCTGCTCCCTGGCTTTCGATCTCAGAAAATAACATGCATGCCTTGTCTTGCACCAGTTGGATTTGCTAAGTGACTTCCATCATTTTTCTTTTGATCATATGTATCTGTTGCTGAGTTGTGCGTTGTTCATGAGATCTTTTCATTCTATCCACTGCAGACACGGCCTTTAGTTGCGCCTGTAATGTATCTGCATGCCGCTTTGCTTCCTGAAGCTGCGACTCCAGCGCCTGTAACTCCAAATTCTCTGTAAGGTTCTCATAAGTCTGGGTGCTCTAGTTACTGAGCTGCTTGCACTCTAAGGCAAGAGCTTTCAATCGGTCAACTGCACTGCGAGCAGTTGCTTCTCGCTGGTCTCTTATCTCCTGAGGGGTCTTGGGCACAGCGTGGAGTTATATATCGGCAATGCACTGCTGAAGCTTCTGTATAACGTCTTCAAGTTGTGCCACCTATTGTGGAACTCTCTCTTCAGCCTATACTTCGATAACAGACACAAAGTGGAGTGCTCTGTTGACTAGTTCCTTGACTTCGAGCTTCTCTGCGAGCAACTGTTCCTTTCTTTGTTGTAGCTCTGCTTTCTCTTTGTCCCACTGTACTTGAAGAGAAATTTTTTCTCATTCGGCAGCACTGCGTTGCTCGACAAGTACTCCCTGTACCTGTGTCAAAGCCTGGGTGGCTTTTGCTCTGTCTTCTTGAGCTTGTCAAAGGAGAGCTTTGATCATATCATTAATCCGGTGAAATTGAGCTGGCTCATCTCCTGGTTCTATTGTCCCTACTGTCAGAGGTGTAGTGGGGACTGCACGGCTAGACTAGAGTGCATGCTGCACTCCTTGGAGTTCAACCTCGATACAATTATACATCTGCTCCTGCTTCGCCTCCTGCTTCTCTAATACCTCCTATGAAGCATTGTTTACCACTACAATGATGAAATCAAAGTCATCCAACGTGAGGGTAGTTCGCATCTTGGTTACAGGGGTTCTAGGTTTCTTTCAAGAGGAAGATTTCATAGGTGAGACCTTCCTTTTCTTCGACGAGTCTTCTTCATCCCTAGGCAGTGGTACTTCGCCTTTCTGTTGTTCAATTTATGTGCCTTCTATATCTTTGTCATCACCTCCTTCGTCTGGTGTGATAGAGGCAGTCCTTACAAATGCACTGTCTACTTCGTGAACCTCTTCAAGCTTCTTTGTTTTGCTTGGTCCCGGTGTATCCGGTACAGTCTCTGGGATATCAATATCGGACAACTCTACGGGGTTCGCTGGAATGAGAAGGTTTGTTGACCAATCCTTGGTGATATCTCCGATGTCTTCCTCGGTCAACTTGTAATAAGACTACAATTGTTTCTTATGTTCATCAGCTCGCATTGTTATATACATGAAGTGGTGATCCGTGTTAAACTTCATTAAGGGTCTCAATCTGTGGAGCGTGTTCGGGGTAATGTGAGGTGTAGACTGGATGGTGGTCTTCATTTGGTTGTAGTATACGTGGAAGATGACATTCGACTACCATTGCTTGCTCATATTAGTTGAGTACCATAGGGTACTGAAACTCATAGCCAAAGGTTCAAATGGCTCGGTCTCTGGGTGATCAGAATCTGGACCAGGGGTCAAATTTTGCTCAAAAAAGCAAAGTTCTCTGAATTGCCTCAAAACAAACGTGTGTGTATCCCTCATCGTCATGAATCCAACGCAACTCGAACGGGTTCAAATGGACGTCGGATGAGTGAGATATCATGTTCTGTTCGAATCGTCAAATAGGCACAAAAAAAATGTGTTGACAGTACAGTCCGTACAGTCTGTATGGATGCTGATGTGGCAGAGGCCATACGATAATGTGGCATGTCTGTATGCTGAGGTGGCAGTTGATGATGTGGTAATCGTTGATTGGCAGATGTGGACGAATCCTGTTGTGACACGTGGCATCATTTTGGCAAATGGTATGGTGCCACGTGGCCCAGGCATGGGCTGCCACGTGGCACCCTGTTATTGGTTTGGTTGTTTGGTAAAATATTATGGAGTCCATGGAGATCAAACCTCGGACCTCCCCCACCGTGGAAAAGTCTTGGAGGGCCGCCCAACCAGCGCGTCATCCATATGTTTCTTAACATATATTGTTTTTAAAAACTTTTGAATTACACTTTGGTCTATTTTGGTGCGGGGGGCCGGGTTGGGGCTTAGACCCAACCCGCAGTCTTGTGTATTATGGTATGTGACCCTGCCTTAACTACGCGGGAGTTTTAAACCAAACGCGCCGACACTTTTCATGCTTCTACGCGGGGGAAGAATAAGCATGTTTTGTATATGCGATCACATGGTGACCCATATGCCCACAGTCTTGGTGGTTAGGGGCTAGGCATGCCCTAACCGTCCTACAGTTTGCTTGTTTTTCGGTTATGCACCGGTGCTAGGTTTTAGCATAGAAATGAGTGCATGTGTTAGGTTGGCCACACAGAGGTGCGTTTTGGCGAACCAGAGACAACAAGCTTGAAGGAGGAAAATGGCAAGAGGCCTATCTTCTTCATGTTTTGGCCAAATGAGGTGTCGAAAAAGCCCAGCTAGGGTTTTTTGGACATTCTAAATCCATTGGCACTATTTTCAAAGCCATTTGAAGACTTATTTTGCAGTTTTTTCACCATTGAAGTTTCATAGAGCTTAAGGGAGCTTGAAGCCCTCTTTGATTGAGGTAATGCTCAGATGAGACCAAGTCTATTTTCTGTGATTAAATAGCCATTTTTGGCTAATTGTTATGCTCTGAACACATTGGGATAGGTTTCAGAGGCATTTGAGGACTTTTACAAGTGTTTTTACCACAAGGAAGCTCAGGGAATCTCAAGGCCACATGTAGAAGAGGTCATGCCCGGATGAGCCATGATCCGTTTTCAGAGTTCTATTAGTCATTTCTGGGGTTTTTATGTATTCTGAACCCAATGGTACAGTCTGTAAATCCATTGGAGTTGAGCAGCAGCTTGTAAAAGAATCTTTGACAAACTAATCCCAGAGAACCTAGTCCATTGATGGAGGCTCAAGGAGATGTAGCCCAGTTGGGGGTGAACTCCTTTATCATGTTGTTCTTATTGTGAGTGTTTGTTGGTTATTATTTGTTGCAAGTTATTTTTGCTATTGTATTTATGAAAACAACATATTTAATCTTACAAAAAAAAATTCCTCACACATGAACATTTAAAAGAAGATGCATAAACTTGGCACATAATTTATCTTGCATAACTAAGACATTGAGCAAGGTCCTGAAAATTTTTATTTTAATGAAATAGAGGGTGCTTGCATAGCATAACAAGTCAGCCCCCTATTTTCATATCAGGTGGTATCAGAGCATAGTTTGTTTTTCTCATGTGATTGCCATTGATAGCTAGAGTTTTAGTTGTTGATATTATTGTGCAAGTTTTGTGTTGAAGTTGATATCTTGCAAGGATGGAGGAAGCTTCAAACATTGATAGTTCTCATACATCTTCATTATCCAAGTTATTTGACAAAGAGATGTTGAAGAATTTTGTAACCATGAGAGATATGGTACAAGAGTTGTGGGAAGATAGAGAAGAGAGCATTGCCCTTCAAGAGCAGTTGATGGCCATGAAGGAGGAGAAAGACCAGCTTCTTGAAAAGTTGCATGAGATGGAGACTCAACTCCATGAGGCAAAGGAAACCTTTACCAGGTACATGCATGAACATGAGGTATGTAATGTTAGTTTATCTTCAAATTCCTCTCAAGATGAATGCTTTGGTGTTTTTGAAAATCACACAAGAGGAATAGGGTCCAAGTTATTGTTAAAAATGGGTTATGAAGGTAAAGGATTAGGCAAGCATGCACAAGGCATTGTTGAGCCTATTTTTGTTGAGGAGAGACCCAAGTATTGTGGTCTTGGATATGAACAAAGAGATGGAGCATATTCCAAAGTTGAGGAGACAAGGGAAAAAGTTCCAAGAACAAATTTTGTTTCAAGTTCAATCCCTCAAACATGCAAAGCTTGTGTTCAAGATGAATGCAAATGTATGAAACAAGAGAGTTATGACATCCATGCGGACAAGAACATTGTTGTTGGTCTTCAAAGGAGAGCTTGTAACTCTTCAAATTCACCTCCTCAAAGAGGCGATAAAGGTGAATGTTCAAGGTATAATTCTGCCTATCATTCAGCTGCTTTTGATTATGTTAAACATGATAAATTTGCATGTAAAAATGGAAGAAAAAATCCATGTACATATTGTGGTTTATATAACCATCATGTTTCAAAATGTTGGAAAAGATTGACCACTTTCAGGAAACTTTACAAGCAAAAACAACTTGAAAAGAGGATGCAAAAGATTTGCACTCATTGCCAGAAGAGGGCTCATCTCATTGACCAATGTTGGACATTACATCCAACCACTCATCCACAGCACAAGAAGCAGATGGATAAAGAGATTGGCAAGAATGGAAGAGGAGATTCCATCATCGATGTGAGTCAAGATGATTCACAAGAAGACGATTTTCAGCAGAAGAATTCACCATTGAGTTGGCTTGGTAAGAAATGGTTGGATTTCTTGAGCAAG
>ML823584.1:39604-55093 GCA_009831015.1 Picea engelmannii
ATTCCATCATCGATGTGAGTCAAGATGATTCACAAGAAGACGATTTTCAGCAGAAGAATTCACCATTGAGTTGGCTTGGTAAGAAATGGTTGGATTTCTTGAGCAAGTAAGGCTTGCATTTTCTATTGTAGATGCACATTTCATCCTTATGTATGCATTTATGTTGAAAGCATGACAAGTTGCAGCAGTTTATCACAACTTGTATGATGCAAGTTGCATGTGAATGCAAATCATTTGAAGGCATTCTTGTTGTTGCACAACTTCGCCAGGAGGATGTAAAAGAGGGGTATGATGCTCACTTGTTACAACCATATATCTTTTTCATATCCATCTCTTATGTACCCACATGTTTTGGGTTTATGTACTTATGTTTGCACTTGAAGGAGAGTTGAAGAGCTATGCACATACATGTGTTTTTGTGTGTGTGTAAACAATGAACCTGGTGATAGTTCATCATGAATGACTCATGATTGTAACATGATTGTGTATCATGAATGTCGACTTGTCATTTTGGGAAGGTTGATATGTTTCAAATGAGTCTCGACTTGTCTCAATGTTGTCTTGACGACTATGTTGTGTCGATCATGTTTTTCGACTTATGTTTAGTCGATGGTGTTTGTTGGCTTGTAAGTTGATTTTGAGTACACCAAGATGCAGGAAAACGCCATGTACTTTGATGAAGTACAAGATGCGACCGATTGCTTGAAGAGCCAAAAGGCTTTGTTGGCATCATTTTCAGTCTTGTATAAATTTATTTTCGAGATTGATGGTTTTCTTGGTTTGTGACAAGATGTCGCAAGAAAGTTTTTGCAGCAATTGTAGAGTGGATTGTTTTGACGTCAAAGAGTTCACAAGAGGGACTTGATTCTCAATGGGAAGGTTGGCAGTCTTCCAAGCACAAAGAGAACAATGGGTCAGCAGTAACCAGAGAATAGTGGTTGAGAGACATAGCCAGTTTCAATGTAAGGCATGTCAAGGTATCTAGGTGATTGTCAAAAAGACTTTTCAAGTAGAATCAATTGATAGAACTTGGGAAGCAGAAGAGTATTGAATCTCAGGCAGATAATCATAAGCTTTTGTGGGTTCAAAAGCCTTTCAGTGGGAAGCTGTGATCAGAATCTGGACCAGGGGTCAAATTTTGCTCAAAAAATCAAAGTTCTAGGAATTGCCTCAAAACGAATAGGTGTGTATCCCTCGTCGTCACAAACCCAATGCAACTCGAACGGGTTCAAACAGACGTCGGATGAGTGAGATATCGCGTTCTGTTTGAATCGTCAAACAGGCAAAAAAAAAATGTGTTGACTGTACAGTCTGTACAGTCTGTACAGTCCGTACGAATGCTGACGTGGCAGAGGCTATATGATGACATGGCATTTCCATACACTGAGGTGGCAGTTGATGATGTGGCAATCATTGATTGGCAGATGTGGACGAATCCCGTTGTGACACGTGGCATCATTTTGGCAAATGGTATGGTGCCACGTGGCACCCTGTTATTGGTTTGGGTGTTTGGTAAAATATTATGGAGTCTGTGGGGATCAAACCCCAAACCTCCCCCACCATGGAAAAGTCTTGGAGGGTCGCCCAACCAACATGCCATCAATATGTTTCTTAACATATATTGTTTTTAAAAACTTTTGAATTACACTTTGGTCTATTTTGGCGCGGGGGGTCAGGCTGGGGCTTAGCCCTAGCCCGCGGTCTTGTGTAGTATGGCATGTGACCCTGCCTTTACTATGTGAGAGTTTTAAACCAAACACACCAACACTTTTCATGCTTCTACGCAAGGGAAGAATAAGCCTTTTTTGTATATGCACGCGGTCACATGGTGACCCATATGCCCACGGTCTTGGCGGTTAGGGGCTAGGCGCACCCTAACCGTCCTACAATTCGCCCATTTTTTGGTTATGCATCGGTGCTAGGTTTTAGCACGGAAATGAGCGCATGTGCTAGGTTGGCCACACAGAGGTGCGTTTTGGCGAACCAGAGACAACAAGCTTGAAGGAGGAAAATGGCAGGAGGCCTATCTTCTTCATTTTTTGGCCAAATGAGGTGCCGAAAAAGCCAAGCTAGGGGTTTTTGGACGTTCTAAATCCATTGGCATTGTTTTCAAAGCCATTTGAAGACTTATTTTGCAGTTTTTTCACCATTGAAGTTTCAAAGAGCTCCGGGGAGCTTGAAGCCCTCATTGATTGAGGTCATGCTCAGATGAGCCCAAGTCTATTTTCTGTGATTGAATAGACATTTTTGGCTAATTGTTATGCTCTGGTCACATTGGGATAGGTTTCAAAGGCATTTGAGGACTTTTATAGGTGTTTTTTCCACAAGGAAGCTCAGGGAATCTCAAGGCCACATGTAGAAGAGGTCATGCCCGGATGAGCCATGATCTGTTTTCAGAGTTCTATTAGTCATTTATGGGGTTTTTATGTATTCTGAACCCAATGGTACAGTCTATAAATCCATTGGAGTTGAGAAGAAGCTTGTAAAAGAATCTTTGACAAACTAATCCCAGAGAGCCTAGTCCATTGATGGAGGCTCAAGGAGATGTAGCCCAGTTCGGGGTGAACTCCTTTATCATGTTGTTCTTATTGTGAGTGTTTGCTGGTTATTATTTGCTGCAAGTTATTTTTGCCATTGTATTTATGAAAACAACATATTTAATCTTACAAAGAAAATTTTCTCACACATGAACATTTAAAAGAAGATGCATAAACTTGGCACATAATTTATCTTGCATAACTAAGACATTGAGCAAGGTCCTGAAAAGTTTTATTTTAATGAAATAGAGGGTTCTTGCATAGCAAAACAAGTCAGCCCCCTATTTTCAGATCACTGGGAAAGTGGCACCCTCTAGTATCTCCCATGCTATGAAGGTGATCAATATGTGAAGCCAACTGAAATGGAACTCATACCCTTCGTCTTGCGCTACCCTGTAATCCAGTTCGAGCCGATTCACCAAGTACTTCACCCAATTCATTTGAAGTCCTTCTGCGCACTTCCCTGCGAGATCAACTACGAATCCAGTCACCTGGGTCAGCCGGTTCTTGCGAACTAGCTTGCCTGCGATCAGCTGACAAGCAAGGCGCACTATGTTGCTCTAAATAGAGGCTACCTTGTAGCCTCGCGTGCCCTTCTTGACATCGCCATAGGTTTTTTTGATCTTTGTTGCTAGCGCTCTGTATGTGGTATTTCCAGGATAAAACTCCTATGGGTCAGGGCCTTTCATGCTGAGTCTTGTGATCTAATTGATCAAGGTCGGATCCACTGTGACACGATGGTTCAACCACAAGTAGCCTCTGTGATAGAAAGACAGAAGCAATGTTACGCACGCATTCACCTCTTGGTGCCTGCCAAAGTGCAGGATCTTCATGACATTCAACAATTTTGACTGCGTGAGGTTCTGGGTCTAAGACTACGGGACAATCTTCAAGTTCTTTCCCTTCGTCTTCGTTAGATACTTGTGTGGGGTGAGCATACTGTAGACTTTCCTGTCGCCGAGGTTGAAGTCGCTAAACTTCAACGCTGCGAGCTTGTCCTGATCGGCACATACTACTCACACCCATTTCGACAGGTACGCAGTGACCATAGCATAATCGAATTCTTGGGGCACACTGTCACGGTTGATTTCACCACACAGAGGAGGTAGGTAAGCGGGAAAAATGCTCGGAATCAGTTTAGCATTCGCAAGATCATCCTTATGCTTCGTTCGCTTCTCATCGACCTTTTGGGACAGTCCGGCTTGAGCAGTGGATGGAGAAGCTGCTACTCCTCTTGTCGATGATGCTTGGACTCTGGTGGACATTCCTCTTTCCGACATGACTCTCTCAGTCCTTAAATCAAGAATGACCTCTGTGACAGATTCTTCAACTGCGGTGAGATCGTCGGACATACGCGCTCGGGAAAAATAATCGGGGTCACGATGATCTCAGATATTGCACTAGGATGAACAATCATATCACAATGACCATTGTATACAATCACTAGTTCTGCGGGCTTCAAATTCTCATTTGGCAAAAGTGTTCCTTAGGCATGGCGAGACGAGCTAAATAAGAAATTTGGCAACGGTCTGTTTGCAATAGGTATGAAGCTTCCATTAACGTTGATCTATCTATTATGGTGAGGTCCTACGGTCTGGTGGAGATCCTTTAATGTTTTTATGTCCGTTCGGGGCGGAAGTCGAACGGGTATATCGGTCCAACGGCTATATTTCTTTGCCACGGAGAAGTACCATAGGTCGTTGCTCTAATATCCTGGCGAAGCTCCCATTCTGCAAGTTTTCTTTCTTCGATGTTCCACCTGGAATCTCCTGTAACTTTTCAATCTTCTCCCTCTTCTTACTTAACTTTCTAGCCTTCTTCCGAGTAATCTTCAACTCAATTTGTCTTTTTCCGTTCTGATTCCAATCTTCTTTTAGCATTGTCACTGTGCGTTGTTGAGATTCTCTCCGGGGTAATAATTCTTCTTTCTCTGGGACAAGTGCTTCGGTCTTCTATGAGCCTTCTGACATTCTTTCAACTTCGACATTGGGGTCTCTAGTGTTAAGGAGCTTCGATCTGTTCTTTTGTTCTTCAATCAACTGTGCAATCTTCTTGGTCATAAAATCTTTTAATTCTTATTTCTTTTGTTCCAAAACTTCTGCTTCTTCCTTCCGTCTAACTTGATCTCTGTCAATCCAAGGTTTTCCAAGTAACATAGTAAACAGGGCGTTGTCCTCAATAAATTTAATAATCTCAAAATCTTCTTCAGTCAAAGTTCCATTAGCTCGTAGATATCTAAGTGAGCCTTCCATATAGGTTTACCAATTTTCCTCTGAAGAGTCATATTCCTCCTAGTGAAGGGATCATGGAAGGCTTCCCTATAGCTTCCCACGTTCTCTCTGTCATGATATTCATCTGTGTTTCCTCATCTAGAACACAATCAATGTCGAAGTCTCTTATCCTTACTTCGATGTATTCTTTTTCTTTAAAGATCTCTGATAATCTGACATGTCAGTGTTCATTCAGGGTTTCTTTCATCTGAATTAATACTTTCTCTTATTCTTTCTGAGGTTCTGCTATCTTTGGATCTGCCTTAGGATTCTGATTCATTCCTTTGAGCCTAGCAATCATTATGGGGCAATCCAATACTTCATGATCTAGAGCTTTGCAACAAAGACAACTAGGTCCTCCACCAAGGCATTCCTTAGTTAGATGTCCCGATTTTCTGCAACTATAATAGAGGGTTAATCCTCTCTTTCTTGTAACTGATCCCCAACCTCTTCTTTACTTTGCACCAAGGTCATACGGGCCAATCTGCAACAAATTATTTCTAGGATCCAGCATCCATTTGTTAGTCCAAACATTCTTTCTATGCATAGGTATAATATATCTATCATTATACTTATCAAATCTATTCATATCCAACTTTCTTTCATCTATTAATGCCCTAGGTTTTAAGCTAGGACATAATCTATCAAAAATACCGAGATCCATACTTTAGAAACAAAAATTTCCACTTATCTTACCTCTACAGAGCACAAAGCTTTCATATCTAGAACTTTCTTACCTTTATCAGAGCACAGAGCTTACAAATCTTACCTCTTTTAATTAGAAAATTCCACTTTTACCTTTTTTAGAGTACAAAGCGTTCAGATCTTGCTTCTTTTCTTCAGTATCAACCTCTTTTCTTGCAGATCTGACCTCTTTTCTTCAGATCTGACCTTTCTTTCTTGGCATAAAGCTTCACAGGTCAAGTAGAACACTGCACACTAGGGCAACATATCTACGCACAGAGCTTTCTTTGCACAAAGTTTATTCTTCTCTAGTTCCCAACAATCACAATTTCAGGTCCTGGCAACATAACCATTTGTTGGCACAGGGGCATACCCGGGGTTCAACGCTCAAGAGCGCACCAACAAAACCCTAACTACCGGCCCTTTCGGCAACACCTGCGAAGCAGATGAAGTCTCACCTGATGTAGAGGCAAGGGTGGTTGCAAGACTCAAGTGTCTGCAACCTTAGTTGGGACACAGATCTGTGATTATATCACTTACAAGGCACTTAGCATCGATCATTCATCAATATTCTACCCTTATTATACTTCACAAATAGCACAGAGCATCGCAACATTCACTTAGGTCTAAGATATTTCAGCACTTAGCAACAGTAAAATAGATTAGATCCAGTAGATCGGCACTAAGAATCTTCATACATATCAGATCTAACATTCATACACATATAAGAAGCACAAATCATAAGTAGATCTATCTAAATATATCAAAGCACTTAGCAAAGAAAGAGATAAACACATTAAGTCAAAGCACAAAGCATAATACACAGATTTACGTGGTTCACCCCCACCCTGGGGCTACGTCCACCAGCTCTTCTTCTTTATTAGTATCTTCAATCGTCAGTTACAGCACAGAGCCTCAAACCATTCTTCGCATAGGATAGGAGATCTGCGCAGCTCGCTAGATCCTTCTTCCTTACACTTCAGCACAAATCCTTCTACAACCTCTTACAACAACTTGCACTTAGCTCTGCAAGCCTCTTACAATCATGCACAGAGCATTTACATTCCACATCCGATCACACAGATCTAACTACTAGCACTAAGCCACTGACCATCCTTACATTGCCTGAGTATCTATTTATACATTACAAAAGTGGGCCTAAACATGGGTAAACCCATGGGCCGACATCCCTTTCCCATTACATTAACCCAAAACCCTAAAAGGGGCCCAAAAGTGGACCGAGATCCCGTGATCTCTGCTTCACTTGGCGCTCCTTCTTCGACTAGCTGTCGAAGTCCCAAAATAGGTCAAAAAGACCAAGGTTATCCCAAAACTTGGTCAAGGGCCAACAACAATAAAACAAAAAATCGGGTGCTAGCCCCTTTTCTTCAACCCTTATTTCACATGTGACCCAGTACTAATGATTTGGGCACTTATCTGGAGCCTTGAAACTTCGGGGCTCCAAAGCTTCGGAGGTTTCCCTTTTTCCTCACCTCACAAACATCACAGAACAACGAATCTCGAACACGCAAGGAACAGTGGATCTACAATCCACATTCCTTGCTCAGATCTACAGTGGATCAGAGCTTCGGGGACTCCGGGCTTCAGTGGTTTCCAAAGCACTTCCCAAAAAATCTCTCGGAGTGTTGAATTGGCGAGTTTGTGAAGTGGGGTGGATCAACGGTCCACGAATTCCCAGCATCTGATGGATGATACTTGCTATGGAACTTCGGGCTTCGAGGTTTCGGGACTTCGGAGGATTTCACCTTTGTGTATCCCAAAAATCCTGAATCGCGAATCTCTAAATACTTCCACATCACCCCTGGTGACGTCATTACATCACGTTACATCGATGCTATGAAACTTTGAAATTTTCTTCCTTCCATTCCATCATGAACCATTTCTTTAGGAGTGTCAAGTCTCTAGACTTCACGATCTGGTGCCACGCGTCTACTGTAACCATCAGGGGCCCCACCATCCATGCTCGAGAGGAGGGCCACGTGGTGAAATATTAGAAGCGGACATGTGGCCCAATCAAATGGGTGACACGTGTCATGTTCTAACTGTCGTTTTAATCATCCAAAGGTGCTTAACTCACTGATACATGGCACACATCCCATGTATCGATGTCATTTCGAGTGACGTCAGCAAACCACGTCACTTCGGAACTTCGGGCCTCGACGGTTTTTTACATTTGCACACTCCAATTCTTCTGAAACGTCGAGCTCTCGAACTTCCTTACCTTCCAGGGTCCACATAGTACAGTTGTCACCAACTAAGGTGCTAGAACGTGGTATGTCTAGGAAAGGTCCACCTCACTACTGGCGACGCCATCCTGCCACGCCACTTCTACTCTTTTTTTGGGACTTCAGGCTTCGACGGTTTGCGCATCAACACACTCCAATTCTCCCAAACGTCAAACTCCCGAACAAGTTGATTTGTCCTTGATCAAATCCAAGGGTGAACACTCCCCTCCCTCAGATCTATGGTGTAGATTCTCTTTGGAACTTCAAAACTTCGGGCTTCGACTCCTCTTACTCTTATAACCCATAACTTTCGTTGAAGTCACGAAGTCCAAAAGACTTGGGGGTTAACCTTCATGTACTTTTCTCCAGATCTGACGGTTATGAAAGGTCCTCCTTCTCCCGAACAGATCCTACGGCCCAACACCTCGATTGTTGTGGTTTCTTTCTCTGTTGTGGTTTCTTTCTCTACGGCCATTTCTTAAACTGTTACACCTCTGGTGCTTCCGAACACATTCAAAGTGTTCTCTCAACTCCCTTCCAGCACTCTGTACATCAAAATCTTCTGGACTTTTTACTCTGAATTTATCGTTCGTGGCCCATCCAGGTTCCGTGTAGAAGCCATGGGCTCTGAACTTGAATTTTGTCCATTTCGACAACAATTATTTTCTGAAAATTTTTCTTCAACTTCCACTAACATGGCCCATTCAGGCTCAGTGTTGAAACCATGTCTCTGGTACCATTTTGTAATGTACCCAGCCACCAACAGGTCGGTAAATGTCACTTTCAGGACGTCTCTCTTAGCTCTGATACTAATTCGTGACATCCCTGGCCTTAAACCAACAGGCCAAGCCATGCCATCGAATAACCTTTATGCTCTGATACCATTTATATTTAGATACATAACTATATAAGTACATATTAAACAACTATATATTATGTTCATATCATTATTCATGGGAAAATAACATTAAAACATACAAACATTATACACAGACAATTCTAACAACATTATAACTCAATTTCAAAATACACATCATACAAATATGTCAGAGATTTGGTACTTATCTTTTAATAGATGACCACCAAATGCATGCATACCTCCCATAAACCTCTCAGCCTTAGACCACACTACTCATCACGCTCAGCAGTGGGTCACCCCTGAGGTGGGACTAAACTCCACTGAGCAAGGGATTCCTAGGCTAGGAAAGGACAACAGGAAAGTCGCACAGATCAACAGGAAGGATTTTCTCCCAGGAGCCATCTCACACTATAGCCTACAGCCCCTCATTCCCCACATGCTTGTCCCACCCCAGGAAGTGTGCCCCTTCTTTGTTCAACAGTCCTTCAGCTGCCCCACTTCCCTTCCAGGGCTTCATCAACATGCCAGACATGAATTCTTTGAGCACTATAGTTGTAGTTGGGCTCCCTCTGGGAAATCACTTCCCCAACAACCTCTCTTACCTGGAGAGAGTTGCTTATAGGCCTGACAAATTGCTTCTTCAGTCCATGGGCTTGACAACCCGCCTCTTCAAACCACAAGCTTGACAACATGCTTCTTTAGTCTAGTTCCTAAGTCAATTCAAGTAAGGCAAAGGCAACAACAAAGCTCGGTATAGAACAGATGATGGCAGCAAGCCACGCTCAATCAAGAAACTGTGTGGGTTGTAAGAGCCAATTGTTAAGACACAACACGGGCTCAGGCAAGGTACAGGTGTGTTGTGCTTCATAGGAGATACACATGATAACTCAAGTATGACTGCAGGTTCCCAAGGTGTGTGCTTGTTCATAGGTCGACAATGGAGATGATGGCTTAATGTGTGAGTCAATGGGTGAATCGGGTAAGATGGAAAACTTGCGAGAAGGTGAGGGTCGCGAGAATGGCGAGGAGGAACCCCCAACGAGCTGACTTTCCCAGCATTAACTACATGCGCCCAGGTTGACACATGTCTTCCTGAACCTGCATGAGCTCCACTTAACACTCGTTCCCTTTCCCTAGGAACTTAGGACAACACAGATTATGTCCAACCTTGGCCTTTTGGAAATAATAATATAATATTACTCCTTTATAGGTAAGCCCTCTAACTTAGCCCCTATTCCTAGACACTTAGCCCCTTCCCTTACCCTACCTAGTGGAGCTTAGTCCCCCATTACTCTTTCTTCATTGTTGGTCTACACACAACGATGTAATTTTATTAATGATGTGTGTATTTAAATATACAAAATCAGGCTCATTGGCCTTAACATCTAGGCTCTCTGTCCTAATAAACATATAAATCTTCCAGCTTATAAACACTTGGCTCACCGGCCTATAAACATAATTACAATTCAGCAGGGGCTCAGCCTTGGGATGTTACATTCCATTTGTTCTGTGTGCTTTGTCATGATCAGATTAAACATGATGTCAAAGTGCCAAGTGGATGGTTCCCCCCTCTCCAGTTGGGCCCCGCTCAAGATACAATTGTGACTCTTTTCTTCATGTGTGGTTGTCTACTTGATTACACCCACAACAATCTTTTTCCACCAGTTGTCCACACCATTCTTTGAGCTGGCCCACTTGAACCTATGTCTAATCCATGTCAAGATCGTTTCCATCCTGGTCCACACCGTTGTTGGCTAATCTATAGGACATAGCATTTGCATTCCTTCTAACCCACCTGAATTCGATTGAGAACAGAGTTAATAGGTGCCTTTGTATTCGTTGCATAATTTGGGCGAGATGCCAGTGTGTGATTATCTTGTCTAATTTGGTTCCACACTGCAATATTTTTGTTGTTCCTATGACCAAATCTGAGTCCCCTTCTACTGTTACATTGACAATGCCCTCACTTACTAGAATTTCCAGCCCCTGTTCCAGGGCATAAAATTTCACTGCATTGTTGGTGGTGTTTCCCACACTAGTGGAGTATATACAAACTATTTTTCATTCATTGTCTCGGATCGCTCCACCAGCCCTAGCCCTTCCAGGGTTTCTCTTCAATGAGTCATCAAAATTTAATTTCAGGAAACCAACCTGGGGCAGAGACCAAGCTAAGGTGTCACCATGAACCTGTGGATTTCGATGAATTGGTAAGTTGATGCTCTGAGAGTCCACTTGTGGATTTCGATGAATTTTCCTGCTCGGGATTATTTCTCTTAGTTGTTGTTTGATCATTTCAATCAAATGATTTATTGGAAGGGATTCATTGTGGAATATTCTTTTGTTTCTTTCCTTCCAAATAGCCCATATGACAAACCCAAGAGTTAAGCCCCAACACAAATTTACAATTTCATTATCTGTGTACTGAACCCTCCAGCTCCTTAGGTTCACTTGAATATCTTCTCTTACTCTATATGTCTGTCGATACATGGTAGCCACCCAGTCCCATAACCTCGTTGAGTAAGGGCACCCATCCAACAGATGATTTATCGTCTCCTCCTGTCCTTCACATAGGTGACATCTTGAGGGGCCACTAAGACCCCTTTTAACCAGATTCTCCCAAGTTATAATTTTCTTGTGATGGACTAGCCACATAAATATTTTTACCTTCGACGAGTGTGGGGAATTCCAGAGTCGTTCCCAGAGGGGGTCTGGGTTTCTCTGATCATGACCCGCTATATAGTGATGTGCCTCTTGCAAGGTAAATTCTTCTCCATATCGTCTTCCCCACCAAAGTTGGTCCTCTTCCTCTGAACACATAATCCTTCTTTTCTGAAGATCTTCCTCTAATTCTTTAACCAGCGGGGAATTTTGATTGAGGTCTTGTGGGAGAATAGGGTCCCAACTTCTCCATTTTGAAATTCTTTCCCTATGTTTCCAATATTGATGCACCCTAACTTTTCTTTGTCTATATAATTCTTGCTTAATGATTTCTCTATCATGGTTTTCCAGTCTTGGTTCATGTTGCAATGCATCCTCCCAAAAACATTTTTTTTTGCCAATTTCTTATTTCCCAAAAACAATGTTCCTAAATCAGAATTTTATTTCTCCAAACCATATTCCAAATGGTCTATCCCTCTCTTAATCCTGTGAATCATATGAGAACTTGAGGGTTCCATTTGGGGGCATATTTGGATTTCCAAAAGGCTTCCGAGGGCGTTGATCTCTCTTTTACCCATCTCCACCGAAGTTTTGCTCCATACACATCATTTGTTTTTTTTCGGATCTTGCAACCCTAAGCCTCCTTTGTTTTTCTGCTAGCATAGTTTGTCCCAAGACACTAACACCCATTTCTTTTTGTCCTCTGCTCCTCTCCACAAAAAATTCCTTTGTATAGTTATGATCCTATGTAAAATCCTTGTTGGTGTTGGGAAGACTGAAAGTCAATCAGCTGGAATCGCATGTAAAACATCCTTAGTGAGCACAAGCCTGCCTGCAAAGTTTAGGGCTCGATAGGTTCATCTTTTAAGTCTATCTTGCAGCTTGTTTATCATATTTTCCCAAGTTGATTTCTTTCCTACTTTATCCGTGAGAGGAACTCCCAAATATTTAGTAGATAAGGTTTTCCTCTCGAAACCCAGGATGTTAGTGAGGTTTCTTTGAATTGAAATATGGGTACTAAAGAAAAAGATCATAGACTTGGAATGATTAATCTTTGTTCCTGAAGCTTCTGCGAAGTTATCCAAAATTTCCTTGTAGGTCGTCGCCTCTTTCACTGTTGGAATTTCATGTAACATAGTATCATCTACAAATTGTTGATGTGTAGTTGGGGGGTTGGATTCGTGAGGTTGTAGGAATTTTATTGCTCCCTCAGAGGTTGTTGCTTTAATTGATCTACTTAAACCTTCCATCATAAGTATGAACAAAAAGGGGGATAAGGGGTCCCCTTGTCTGATTCCCCTGGAAGGGTAAAAAGGCTTAGTTGGGGCTTCAATTACCAAAATATAGAAACTAGTCATGGAAACCAGAGCCATTACCCATTTTATCCATTGATTGTCAAATCCATAGGCTTCCATGGTTTTTATCATATAGTGTCAGCTTGGTTTATCATAGGATTTTGCAAAGTCTAGTTGTATTATCATGCCTGCCTTTTTCCTACTTTTCAATGAGTGGATTATTTCATGGGCATGAATGATATTGTCTAAGATTTTCTCACCTTCCACGAAGCTCAATTGTTCCTTTGAAATAAGAATAGGAAGGAGGGGTTTCAATCTTTTTTCTATGACCTTGGAGATTATCTTGTACACTATGTTGCAAAGAGTTATCGGTCTAAATATCTTCGTAGTTCTTGCTTCGTTCTCTTTAGGGATCAAAGTAATGAAGGTTCAATTTAGAGATTTGAGAACATAATAGGATCACCTTGATCCTCAACTAAATCATAAATATCTTGTTTTACCACATCCCAACAGTCTTTGAAGAAATCCACGGTAAATCCATCAGGTCCAGGGGCCTTCCCATTAGGCATCTCTTGGATTGCTTGATCTACCTCATCTGGCGTAATTGGTTTTCTTAAATTTTGATTATGCTCCTTTGTGACCAATCTTGGAATGTGTCTCAGAATTCTTTGTATGGCCTCTGAACGATCTACTTCATGTTCTTTAGCTATATTCTAGAAGTCTTGAACTAGATCTTTCTCAATTTGTTTATGATATTCTAGTTCTTTGCCTGCCTCATCTCTGATTTTCAAAATTTTGTTATGATTCTTATGGGCGATTGTCGACTTGTGGAAGAAACTTGTGTTTTTCTCCCTTGCCTTTAACCAATGAACTCTAGATTTTTGTCTCCATAAAATCTCCTCTTGAATACATATTTTCTCCCATTCCTAATGAAGGTGCTTTCCTCCATTTTCTTCTCTTCATTGTAACCATCCCGAATGAAACATTTTTGTAGATCTTCCATTTGAATTTCCAAGTATTTGTTTTCCTGTACGATGTTCCCAAACATTTATTGGTTCCATTGTTTGATTTTCTTCTTAACATGTCTCAATATTCATTGGAGTCTGTACATTTTGGTTCCCTATTCTTGGATATCCTCTCTCCACCAAATTTTGATTTTCTCTATGAAAGAGGGGTGGTCTAGCCAAAAGGTCTCAAATCTAAAGGGACGATTTTTGGGGGTTCCTTGGAAGTTTACTTCTAGTTGTACTAGCCAATGATCTGATCCTCCCCATGGAAGGATACTGCCTTCCATGTCGATACCTTGCATCATTAAGGATTTTGATATTAAGAATCTATATAGCCTAGACACCACCTGGTGATGCAAAGTTCTCTTGTTATTCCAGGTAAAAGTTTCGTTGCTTGTTCTTATATCTACTAGGCTGGATTTTTCTATAAAGTCGGAGAAGACCTCTGCATCTCTATCCAATCTGCGGATTCCCCCCTTCTTCTCTGCCAGTGTCAAAATTATGTTAAAATCTCCCGTTATAACCCAATGGGATCTAATGTGTCATTCTTTGTGGTTTTCTAAAGTTGCAACTATAATATAAATTTAAAAATACCAAAAATAAACTATAATAAAAATTCAAACGTACCATGGCGCCTCCAAAGGTAATCCAGGACCAGTTGGATATGGCGCAGTCATTCGGAACAGTGAAGGAGAAATACTACAAATCCTAGTAGGTAGTATGGGGCACAATACGAACAACGTTGCAGAAATCTAGAGTCTTCTTTGTGGATTGCAAGCAGCCTCAGAGCGAGGCATTTTTCCCCTCATTGTGGAAGGTGATTCGCAAATCGTTATCAAGCTCCTCTCACACTTGCTCAATGGGGCAGATTTGGAGAAAGTATCTCCCAGCTGGCGACTTATGAATGGACTCAGAAGAATAAAGTCTATTCTCCAGTTGCAAGAGGTAATCATCCCCTCCCATGTTAGAAGAGAGGCCAATCAAGTAGCGGACTGGATGGAAAATTTTGGAGTCGAGCTCTAAGAAGGCATATTCTCTTGTACCCTTTCCACCAATCCCACTCACCCTGCAGTCATTGCTTGTAAGAACACAGCTCACACCAAAGATCTGCCCCCGGATGGGGTGTTATCCTGAC
This sequence comes from Picea engelmannii, assembly GCA_009831015.1. Lineage (NCBI taxonomy): Eukaryota > Viridiplantae > Streptophyta > Pinopsida > Pinales > Pinaceae > Picea > Picea engelmannii. Next base: position 54,296 of record ML823584.1, read on the forward strand.
ATGACAGCCCCACATCGGATCATCGCCACTTCACCACTCCTTGAGCCACATGGCGTACGCTCTCTATCTTAGCCCCTCCCTGGTCATTTCGGGCCTCTATGCTACCTGCCACCACCCTCTGCACCTCATTCGCACTTCGACGTTCCCTCGGCTAGGAGGCTCTGCAACTCGTGCGACCTCATGACACCGTGCAAAAACTCCCTCATGTCGCCTTAGCTCCTTCTCGGGATCCTGCTTCTTCTACTCATGATGGGGGCTCCGAAACCGTAATGTCCAGCTTCCATTTTGAATTGCCCATTCTCAAGAGTTATCCTCTCCATTATCCTCACCTTCGAGCTCTGGTGCGACCATCTGTGGGTTTCTCTCAGGTTGTGGCAGTCATTTCTCACGATGTCGCGACCCCGAGGCAAGCCAAAGCGGGGGGTTTCCAGGTACTTGGCCCGTGGGAGGGAACTACTTGTCCTAGATGCTCCTTGTGCACCTGGAAATCCTCTCGAAACGCCCCCAACAACGACCCCAGCAGTTCCCCCCCCCTTGTTGATGCAGCCCCGGTCCCTGAAGCCTTCCCAGGAGCTCCTCCACGGGAGTAAATCCCAGCAGTTCCTCCCCCTGTCGTTGCTCCTCCCCCCGAACTTGCTCTGCCCCTCACACCGCTCCTTTTACCTACCCCGAACCAGCCACCCTGTGACCAAACTCCATGCGACCTCTCCCCCCTCTCAAACCCCTACGCATGTAGGGTTGAGTGGTTCAACTTACATGAGAATTCACTTGGTTACGCACCTCCCCTCCCTCCCCACC
>ML823584.1:56866-69880 GCA_009831015.1 Picea engelmannii
AAAATGTTGTAATTTGCAGTATTTTATTCTTTATTTCCAAAAAAAACTTGTTTTTTTTCCTTAAAAAATGAATTTGTTTAAGGGTGTTTTTTTTTCCAATTTATCTGTTTTCTTAGTGTAAATTATTAAAAATAAATAAAATTAATTAGTAAATAAATTATTCTCTTTTAGATTTATGAGTAGATTTTCACTGCTATATTTGCGGTGGTGCTAGTGCTCAAGGTCATAGTTTCAATTAGGTCATATTTTTAGCCTGCCTAGTTGTAGATTCCGCTAGATACAAAAAAAATAGCACTTTTAGATTTGGGAGCCGATTTTCAGCGTTGTATTTGCGGTGGTGCCAGTGGTCAAGGTCATTGTTTCAATCAAGTCATATTTTTAGCTCGAAAAAAAAAGTGGTGCTACCACTAGCATCACTTTTCGATTCGAGGGTCAATTTCGGTCAATTTCAGGGTTATGTCTACAATGCCAAGGCTCGGATTTCAAACAAGTTGCATTTTTAACCACCTCCCAAGGAAAGGGTGCTACTGGTAGCACCATTTTTTGATTTGGGGGTTGATTTTGGTGGTTTTTTACCCCAAAAATATGATATTTTTGGGCTAGAGTTCTATTTTGAGGTCATAGTTCTCATTAAGTTGGTAAATGTGTTCCCTTAGAAGGGTATTGTTGTTCCTTTGTTCTTATGCATATGTCTTGTTGCACTTGTTGGATATTCTCACCTGGAATAGACTATAGATATCGTTGTTGACATGCATCTGCAATGTCCAGAAGGTTTATCCCCTCTAGATCCATATCCTCCCCTACTGATTCAGTATCACATTCTCCCCTTTTTGCGGCCATGGTTTCATCCATATCTTTGGAGGGGGAGTCCCCTTCCCCTACTTTATGTTTCTTGCCTCCCTCTGTGAATTGCTCCAAAATTGTGTCCTTTGTTTGTTGTATATTCTCCCCATTGAATTCCTTGGTAGCCGAATCCTCTAAATCATCAGGGGATTTCTCGAGAATTGCAAAAGTATTTTTGGTTTGTAGGCCTTTCAATCCATATGAAGCTCTCAGTTTCTAGGTGGGAATTTTCTTGTTTGGTACCTTCATAAATCCCTCCACATCCTTTTCCTCTGCTAGTCGATTTCCTTGTGGTTGTATGTTGAGAGGGAAACATCTTAAGAGATGTCCATGTTCATGGTACTTACGATAGTGAAACAGAATGTGTTCATAGTCTAGGGTTTGCACCCACTTTGAGTTTCGATGGCTGAGATAGATGGATTCCAAAATAGGCTTTGAAACGTTCATGTAAACACATATTTTGACATATGCAATATATCTACCCTGCTTCGTTGCCTCTGCAATTTTGACAAAGGTTCCTAGGTTATCTCTTATACCCTCAAAGATTTCATCATGCCAGTATTCCCGAGGGAGTGAATATAGCCTGATCCAAACCGACACATAGGAAAAGTCCTCCTTCTCAAGATTAAATTTCTTCATCAAATAACACAAATGCAGCCCAGCCGAATTGAAGATGTGTTATCTTTCCTCCTTGTTATGGAAGATTATAGTAAAAAAACCCTTCAATGCCAGCTTTAGATCTATGCCCTTTTGGCTTCCACCAAGTATTGACCCATCCCACTTGTTCCCATTCTGTAGGCCAGATGCCAAGAAATTCACCGATTATTGTGTGATTTCATATATTGGACATAGTTGCCCATCTTTCTTGTTTGGATCTCATATATTGGCATCCCAATCACCTTGGGAATACATTTACCTGATTCCCAGGTTCGAATCGCATTTGGATGCAATGGATCATCCTATGAAATCGACTATTTACCTCTACTACTCCCCCACAATGGGTTTGCTATTGGGTACAACAATTTTAGTAACCACTGCTTGATTTTGTTTGTTTCCTGACTTACCACCCACATCAGAGTTTTGCACAATATCGTGGAACGAAGGGGAAGTGCCCCCTCCTAACATCGTCATGAGAAACGAAAAAATACAGAAAACTATGTAAAAACCCCTAAAAAAACCCTAGTGTCTCTCTTGCCCCTGAAAAAACCCTAACAACTCGCTACCCTGTGGTGTCAATAATTACCACTATTAAATGTTCATATTCTCATACTAAACTTAAAACACCACTCTTTTAATTTTATGTGGAATGACCAAGCTAGCAAACACCGTTTTCATCTTTGTAGCTGGGTTTCACTGTCAAAACCTCGAAGGGTAGGGGGTTGGGGTCTCAAGAACCTCTCCACCTTCAACACGACCCTCCTGGCTAGTTCTTTCTGGAGAGCAGTCACACACGACAGCATTTGGCACCGAATCATTTTAGAAAAATACCTGGGCTCCCTGTCGCTTCTCAACTGGCTTTGAAAGTCATCGTTCCAGCTAAAGAGGGCTTCTCCCTTTTGGAAGGGCCTGGTCGCTTCTTCTCCGGTGATACTCCATTGGCTCCGTTGGAAGCCTGGCTCGGGTAAGGAGATTATCATTGGCAGGGACAAGATCCTCGGGCTGGGGGATCAGTCGCTACTCTCGCTGACTCTGAGATTGCAACTCTATTCTTTAAACGTTTTGTATCTAGCACAGATTAGAGTATCGACTGACGTCCTCCCTCTTCTTGACAGATGGATGGGAAGTGGTGATCTGTTTTTAAGTGGACCGAGTGCCACAGAATGGAACCATTTTACCACTGCACTTAAAAGTGCCAGCGTCTCCCTTACTGAAGAGATGGATTCATTTCTGTGGGCTGGTGGGGATGCCACGGGCATCATCACGGTTAAAAATCTTTACGCTGCTCTCCTTCAACAACTGAACCTCGGCGTTGATAATTCATGGTTTCTACAACTGTGGAAATGGGTGATCCCTCTTAAACATAAACTCTTCATCTGGCTTGCTGGAAAAGAGAAAATTCTCTCCTGGGACATGCTCCGACGGAGAGGCTGGGAGGGCCCTGGGATCTGTCTACTATGCAGCCGAGCTTCTGAGGACATCCACCACCTCCTGGTACACTGTGTTTTTACTAAGGAGGTCTGGAATCGACTGCTCAAGCACTTTTCTCTTTCCTTTTCCTGGAGCGACGTCTCCATCTCGAACTGTTTTACCTTGTGATCCACACAAAAATATGCTCCACTTTGTTTGGTTGTCCATGTCTGCTGGCAGATTTGGATAGAATGAATCAAAACAATTTTTGAGGATCGCCCTCCTTCCTTGCCTGCTGTTGTTCACAGAGTTTTGGCCTCCTTCTATTGGCAACCGTCTACGGTAAATTCCTTCCCATACAAAGCTTGTGATTTTAAGATGGCTGAAGGGTACACTTTAGCTTGCTTTGATGGAGCTGCACAGTCAAATGGCTTATGTTGTGGGGCTGGAGGCACCTTCAAAAACCATCCGTCGAGGATCAAAAAGTGGTTCATCAATTGTGGAGTGGGTACAAATACTAAAGCTAAACTCTTGGGTTTATGGGCCTCCCTCACTCTAGCCTCCTTTTGGTCTATCAATCACTTACACGTTCTTGGTGACTCGAGAGTTATTATCGACTGGATAACTCAAAAATGCAAGCTTCATTCTATCCATATCAAATGCTGGAAGTAAAAAATGTTGGAACTATCCAAACACATCACCGACATCAACTTCCATCACATTTCCAGAACACACAATAGGGAGGTGGATGCTCTCTCAAAGAGGGCCCTAAATGAAGTGGTAGGGAGACTCTCGGTCTACCACTGTGATAGAGGGATAGAGAGTCCTATTTCCTACATTAATATCTTTGAATGATGATGGTTGTCCCTCATTGTTGTAGATAGTTGACAGTTTATTGAAAGTTTTTTCGCTTGATTCACTTTCCAATCTCTCTCCGCTTTGTTGGCCTTCTCTCCATCATAGCACGGTTGTTTTGATTGTAATGGTCCCCCACTGCTAGTGCGCTGACCATGTTTCAAGCTTGTTGCAGCTTACTTTGTAAACGAATGTATACCCTATATAAATTTGAGAAAAAAATTTATTGGAAAAAACTTAAAACACCACTAACAATTTCATTTTCTTAAAATTTTATGTTGATGTAATATAATATTTTCCATTTTCACTTATCAAAATATAAATAATTATAAACATTATATAAATAGTTAACTAGTAAAAAAATAATATATTACCACATCAATATAATAACTACTTAAAACTAATGAAAGCCTATAATGATGACATCATAACTATCTCCAATTAAAATATAAAAGGCATTGAAACTATTGCCACATCAATCTAAAAGGTTATAACTTAAAGCTAACTTTTAACATGACATCATAACTATCGACAACTCTAATATATAATATAAAGTACACTGAAAGTATTACCACATCGATCTAAAAAGTTATAGCTTAGGTATTACCGCATCAAACTAAAAAGTTATACCACATCAATCTAAAAAGTTAAAGCTGAAAGCTAACTTTTAAAATTCAGAAAAACTTTTAATGTAGAGAATGTTTCATAAACTACTTCCACCATATAATTGTTATGTGCATAATATTTTAATTAAATTTGTATTCATCAATTACACTATCACATTAGAAAGGTTAAGCTAAAGTTAACCTTTATCCATTATATGCATGGATGCAAAACTTTGTAACATGAAATACCATAACATATTCTCATATAAATATATGCATGAATGTGGAGGAATGCTATGGGAAACCACACTTTGTCTGGAAGATGTGATGGCCATGGCCCAAAAGAAAGGCCTTCCACTCATTAAAAGCACATGGTCTTATCTTTATAGACAAGAAGAGTGCCTTGGTTTTGGACTTAGTTTCATCTTTTCTATTGTATGGTGTTACATTTTTAATACATTTAACAAATAATTTTGAATAAATTTATAATTTGATTTATTAATTAAATAAATTAGTGTTATTTTATTAAATTTAATTTCTTTAAACAAAATTATATATTTTAATATTTTTTTATATTAAAATAATTTGTTAATATCAATATAATGCGAAGAAACACCMAGGACGAGGATGCAATGTGTTGTTTTTTATKATGTATTTTCTTTTTGACATGCATATATCAAAGTTTATTCGAGTGCACATAATGGTGATTTATGAGGTGTCCARTTTTTTTTAAAAGCTTAGGTGTTATAATAATGTTTTTGGAGGTATATCATTTAATGATCTCACCTTTTTTGTAATGGAGAATATGCTATTATTATAGTGCTTTTGGAGTTATATCATTTAATGATCTCACCTTTTTCCAGCWGAATTAATCATCTCGCCTTTTGTAATGGACAATATGTTATTATTATTCTTGACTTGGAAAAAATRTTATTATTAKTATTAAAGTGCTTTTTGGAGTTAYATCATTTAATGATTTYGTCTGTTTGTAATTGAGAATATGCTTTTGTTATTGGTGAGTCTGATTATAGTGTGTGGGTTTAATCCATTATGATGATGATTATTAAGTATAAAATAAGTTTTTATAATTATAAATGTGATTATTATTAAATGATAATATATATATATATATATATATATATATATATATATATATATATATATATATATATAATTAATTTGATTTAAATATAAATTTGTATTTATTAATTAAAAAATTAAATCTTTTATGTTTATTTTTTTTAATTTATTATTATTAAAATATAATTATGTAATCTTTGTTAAAATTGTAATTTTGAATTAATAAAATTGTTGTTTTTAATATAAAAATTGGTTTAATATTTTTATTTCAATAAGATTGTATAATATTAACCTATGATATTTACAATTACATTAATGTAAAATGAATTGGTGAAAAATATCGATTTTTATTTTTATTTTTTCAAAAGTTAAAAATAGTAATGCCATAATGTGATGTACATAGCCTTGTTGTATTGTTGTTGTGAACATAGACCTGTCGTCACATTATTGTGAATATAGTCATGTCGTCGCAATGTGATGGATACCAATCCCCACCGCTAAGCACCAACTTAGCAAGAGACACAAATCTCTGAGTTGCACCAACCTTCACGGAGTCTGCTTGATATTTTTGCCTTCACCACATATGCTTGTTGCTTTTGCCTTTACTAGGTCTACTCACTACTTCTTCCTTCACCACCTCTACTCGGAGAGATTTGTGAGGCCGGAAGAGCAAGTCGTTGACATATCTCACAATATTTCCCTCCTCATAGCGGCTCTAGCAAGCAAGCTCAAACCATTTGGAGAGACTGGGCCATTTCTTAAAATTTTGTAATTTGTGTAAGAAAGAGAAGGAACACTAGCCCTTTCTCACACTTTATTAATTTATGAGAGGAAGTGAAAGGGCACTATCCTTTTCTCGTACTTTAGTAACTTTTGTGAGGATGGTTAAGAACATGTAGTTCCTCCATAGAGGTCATAGGTTCAAATCTAGAGGGGGTAGGGTATGCACACCTCTGTAGATTTTAGCAATCAAATCATTGTGCGGAGGGGGTCTCTTGTCCCACAAACAAGGGGGCCTCATACACCAATTTGGTATCTGACTTATCTTGCCTTACTTTGTCATACCATGCCTACCATCTTTTGGAACCACTAAAAAAATAATTAAAAATACCTTTCAACTAGACTTTATTTATTTATATAACTCTATGATAAAAATAACAAAGATTTATTAGTTGTAATTTAATGATAAAATTAAAGTAATTGATCACTTTAATATATTGATCCCTTCCCATCTTTTTGAGCCACTATTAAAGGTTCAATTTAAAATATGTTTGTACTAGACTTTATTATTTATTTATATAACTTTATGATAAAAATGATAATCATAGAGATGTATTGGTTATAATATGTTTGGACTAGACTTTGTTAGTTATTTATATAACTTTGTGATAAAAATGATAGAGATGTATCGGTTTTTCACAGAAAATTTCACATTATATTCATAAAAATATAATATGTTCTCAAAGACAATCGTTACATCATGTAAAACAATCTTTTTATGGTTTGGACCAAAAAAGTATCATTCTTACTACACATGAAAAGTTCCAAAACCTTACAATATAACATCTTCGTCAAAGCTACCATGAGACTTTTATCATAAAAAAACAAAAAAGTTTCTTCCCTAGAAAAGAGGGTATTGATGCAACTGGCACCTCCAAAATAAAACCATTGTATATATCGAAGTTGAACCCCCTGATGTTCAAAACATATTTAAAAAAAGAGTGGGGCCCTCATGGCCACCTTCCCAGTGATTGTAGGCAATTCTCCCTGGACAATTTTTTAGAGCCCTTTTTTATAGTCTGTCAGCTTCTTGATTCTCTTCCCTGTATATATGTGCACAAGAGATAGATCTGAATAGAGTGAGAAGTTCAGTTATTCTATCCTTCCAACCATCTAAATTTGCCACTTGTAGAGTTCCTTTTCGATTGAGCCAGTCGATGACTATCTTAGAATCCCCAAGAATATGTATGTCAAAAATTGGAAGCCAAGATGCAAGAGTTAGAGTAGCCCAAGCTCCCATGAGTTCTACCCTGAAATTTGTTCCACTGCCACAATTTAGAGTCCATATGTACTCCATATGATCATTGATCTTTAAGACTCCACCCGCCCCACTTAATTTTCCATTCTATTGTGCAACCCCATTGAACCAAGCAATAACTTTATCTTCAGGAAAATTTGTAGATGTGAGTCTAGGGGCTGAAACTTTTATATTTTTCCAATGAGTGCCCTGTGCCCCTAGAGATAGATACATTATCCTCAAAATAGAAGGTGTCCCAGACTCGAAGATAGACTTGTTTCTATCAAGCCAAAGGTACCAACAAATATATTCAGGGAGAGTTTGGAAATTATAGTTATGTTTTGTCCAGTTTTCAAAACATCCATTCACCGAATTGCCAGTCCAACCAACAGTGAGTTTTAGAGCAATTTTCACTTTTTCCCAAACTGACAACGTAAATGGACAATTTACAAAAAAGTGCTTACCTGAATCCCTCTTGCTTTTACACAGATAGCATAATCATGGCCCCTTCCAACCTCTTTTTTGCAAATTTTTCCAAGTTAAAATTTTATTTTCAGCTAAGAGCCAAGCAAATAGCTGATCTTCAGTGGGCAGTCCCATTTCCATAATTTTCTCCTCCAGCCCCCTGTTTTGAATTTCCATAATTTTTTTGAAAGAGCTAAGTAAACATTCTTGACAGAAATTTTTCCTGATGAATCACCACCAGTCCATATTAATTCATCCATCCTATCCACAAGTTTGATGCCTGAACCAATCAAATTCTGCCTGTATCTATCTCATTCCGTTGTTGTTTCACCAACCAACCCCAGATCATCACTGTCTAACCATATTGAGCCTATCGAACCCCGTGGCAAAACATGACTCGCTTGATACAAGAGATGAATGTTTTTTTATTAAGACTATGTACCAACTCCAGAGATAAAATGGAGTCTTGCCCCATTCCCAAAATTGCATCCTTCCCAACTAAAATAGAGTGTCTCGAGCCCGGGTTCCAAGCCAACCACTGTAAGATCACTGGTAACGTATTAAGGTGATTTTTCCAAGTCTGGGACCCATAAGATGTAACTGAAGCTATCGACATCAACCATGTCAGCACCGACCCATGTGGAAAGTACTTGTCTTTGATCACCCTTTTCCATATGCCAATCTTCATCAAAGCTCTCCATAATGTGCTTGTCGCCAACACCCAGTAGAAAACAAAAATGTTCCTCAGCCCCCAGCCTCCATAGAGTTTAGGTTTGGAAATTGATTCCAAATTTCTTAAATGGTAACTCTGTTTGTTCTTATTTCCCAACTAGAGGAAGGAAATCATCATTTTTCAGATCCTATGGAGAACTGAAATCGGAATATGAGCAACAACCATCCAATAGATCGATTGGCTCTCTAATACTGTTTTTATCAACACAAAACGACTACCTAGGGAGAGCCATTTATTACTCCAGTTATTAATCCAGGATTCAAACTTTTCAAAAAGCCATTGCCAATCCTCCACCTTATAACTATCTGGTTTCAGAAAATACCCTAGATATATGAATCCTACAGAAATATCTTTGAAGGAATAATGGTATAAGTTTTTTAAAACTGTGAGAGTTTCTGTAGGAACTCCAAAATGAAGGAAAGCAAACTTTTGTACATTAATCACCAATCCCGATGATCGACAAAAAACACAGAGAATATTTTGGATTTTCTCCCATTCCGTGACTGATGCTTTCAACATTATAAGAATGCCATCCACAAAAAGTAAGTGGAGAACCTTTATCAATCTGGAAACCTTTATCCCCGTGAGAGATCCATCTGCTTGATATTTCTTTAAAGAAAGGTTGAGACCTTCCATCACCAACATGAATAGTAGAGGCGACAACAGACATCCCTATCTAAGTCCTCTACTGCTTTGAAAAAATTTGGTTGCCTCTCCATTTACCAAAATGGCGTATGTTGTAGAAGTTACACATCCCATAATCAAATTTGTTGTTGGCATCCCAAAACCACATTGAAGAAGTATTAACCTCAAAAATGCTAGTTGGTATAGTCATAAGCCTTTTTTAAGTCAAGCTTCAGGATAATAGCTTGTAGCTTTTTGGATTTAATGCTGTGAATACACTCTTGAGCAGTACCGATGGCATCTAAAATTTGTCTTCCTTAGAGAAAACCCAATTGTTCTTCTGATAGTGATCTGGATAGAATTGGCCCGATTCTCCTCGCTATAACTTTAGCAATGATCTTGTAACATAATTTACATAGTGCAATTGGGCAAAAATCGCAGAAAGAATTGGGGTTGTTGAATTTGGGAATCAATGCAAGGAAAGTTGAGTTGATCGATCTAATCACCTCTCCTCTGGTTCTTGTTTCCTCAACCATATCGATAAAGTCCTGTCCAACCAACCCGAAGAAAATTAAGAAAAAATCTACAGTCCAGCCATTTGGCCCCGAACTTTTGTCCTTTGCAAAACCCATTAGTACCTCAAGGACTTCATCCCTCGTACATGGATTTTCTAAAAATTGAACCTCTTCCTCACTCACATAATTAGGAAACAACCTGACTGTGTTGATCTGATCCCCAATGTTGTTTTGACCTATATCACTAAAGAAGGATTTGGAGAACTTGTTTGCTTCTTCCTTTATGGCCTCCCGTCCTGTATGGATCCCCCCTGATTCATCCTTTATTTCCCAAATGAATTTATTATTTCTCTTATAGCTTGCAAAGAGATGGAAGTATTTAGTATTTTTATCTCCACATTTAATCCATATTGCCCTGCTCTTTTGGCGCCTACTTTCTTCCTCAACCAACAATAATTTCTTGCGCTCAACCTCAAGAGTATTCATAATATGATCAAAATCATCATTGTGTGTACCCTATCTTCTGTATGTAAATGTTAGAAAGCGCCTCTTCAATCTTACCCAATTCTATATGTTCCTAAAGGCGTTTTTCCTTAGACCATAGCTTAACCCGAGTTTTTAAAAGGGAAAGTTTCCCTACTAGTCTCCTTTGGGCTCCAATAAATGGTTGAAACTGCGAGTCATTCCATACTTCCTGAACCATCATGGCGAAAGAATCTTCTCTTAGCCAGACTGGAAAATTAAAGTAATAGATCACTTTAATATATAGGGACTTACTTGGGATTGCAAACAGAACATGAATAATGGAAAATAAAGCGAAGGATTAGTTTATGGAAAAGTTTTATTCACATGCCTTTGATGTTTTAAGTAAGATTTTATATATTACTTGATATGAAAGAAGAGATCAAGCATACATTTTGTTGGAGTTTAAGTTGTTGTGAGAGGAAATTAATTCATCTCCAACTTAGTTTTAAGTTTGGATTGTCTCGTAGAGCAAAAAAATATGACAACAGGTTCACAAAAAGAAAGTATAATAAAAACTACGGTGTTACAGTGGTTGTAGCCATAAAAATGAGATGAAAATTGAGCATTAAAAAAAAACCTAGATTGAAGGTTAAACATGACCATCCAATGAAGCATCTCCCTTGCTACCTGACAGAAGTAGAATGAGAATTTTCATATTGATAACATCCCGGGCCAATAGGTTAGATGCGGGTTGTTGGTGGTCTGGTTTGAATTGCATGGCCACAAGCATGGAGATGTGACGGTTCAAAAGTTCAATTCGATATTTTAGATCAACTACCTCACTACACACTTCAAAGATCAATTGTTGAAGATCTCCCAAGGAGCTTAGGTGGTAGGGAGAGTCACCCTTATTTATTGCGTCTGAGGAGAAGACTTGAAGAATGAGATGCCTCAATATATCCTTCAGAGTCAACCAGATTGGAGTGCAGGGTCCTAGTGGGAGAGAGCAATCCACGAACCTATTGAGGAGAAAATCCTAAGGATTTTCCATCCATATTGAACCACTTGACTTTACACCCCCAAATGATGTCGGTCTCCTCGTTGTGATGTTTTCTTCTTGTTGTTGGGTGTTGAACAGGTGAAGCCATGCCTTTCATTTTCCTGTCGTTTCCATTGTTTTCTAAACCTGGAGAATTTCGACCCATGTGTCTACGGTATTTGTTGCCTCTGTAGGACTGAGCATGTTCCCGACAATGCAACATATTGCTATCAAGAATAATTGGTGTCACAGAGTGTAGAATCATCGTCTTGCAAGGCCAAAGCCAACAATTACAAACACAATGACGAGCCCAGGGAGGAGCTGCATAAGTTTGACATGTTGTAGGCGACTTGGAGGTCCTCTCAACTTTGCACAACCTGGGGAATATAGTTATTTCCCTCTTTACTCGAAGTTACCATGGATGAGTTCCCATTGCGTTGGTGGATCTGTACGTCGGCTCCCAGTACATCCTCCTTTGCTTCAGAAACCAAGAATGATCGATGGTCGGACCAACAAAGGCAAGACAATCTCCGCATGATTTTCTAGAGGCTCGAGCTTCCAGATGGCTCACCCTCCCTTCTCCCATTTATTTCTCATGAAAGTTGGATGACACCCCATCCGAGGCACATGGCTCCCATTTAAGCAAAGGCAAAATGGGATAATTTCTTAAATTTAAGAACAAAATTTTGATATAGTTATAATTGAGATTTTAATTTTTTTTTTAATTGGTCAAAATTTATATTAATAAATTACAAAATAGTAGCAAAAATGTGATTTTCCTCTAGGGAAATTAAGATCACATTATATCAAAATGGTAGTGTTTTTTTTTAAGAGTTTGCATCAGAGTTACCAAAAAGTAAGACCCTAGAAATAACTTTGCGTAGATAAAGTACACCACAGTGAGTTCTTAACTTAACTAACAAAACCAAAATAATATTCCCAACACATTTTGTAAAGCTAACATGAGATGACCGGTGGTGCTAACCCAAGAATATGCGTGCCTACTTATGTTGTTGCTCAAGGTAATCTCCCCTCTTTGTATCTTCATCAAGAAGGATAGGGTTGGAGGGAGTACCTTATGAACTTTGCCATCTACAATAGGTTTCCCTGCTTCTGTTGGGCCTTACTTAGCATCCTTTGGATCTGTAACAATAATGTTTATGCCATAGACTGCTTTGAAAACAACCTTAAACCTTTTGTCCAACATAGTCAATTTAAGGAGAATTTCTCACAACGGTTGACCTCTTTCTTCCACTACTTGGGAAATGAAGGATTTATGAAGCCAATAGAGTTTCATTAACCTAAATATTTTGGTGTCTCCACTTGCAAGAGAACCCAATGTCACCCATTCCAGAAATTTGGCCCCAACTTGCTCATTGGATGCTTTGTGTATTTTGGTTCCGATCAAGTTTTCTATATGGTTGACCTCATCCTTGATGTGTTTCGAGAAGCATTGCTAGTAATTAACTGCAACAACCATGGCATCATCTCAGGTTCATGTATTTTTTTGGGGTTGTTCATGGCCCAAGGACCTCTTGCCCACCTTTCTCTTCCCAATCTTAGCCCCTTGCTTGCTAGATTCCATTTGGGGCTCATATTTGGACTTCAACATGTTGGCCCCAGGATATGTAAAAGTCATATAAGAGGGACAAGGTACCTATGGCGACAGAGATAGTCTAGTGAAGAAGGAAAAAAAGGCTTCACAA
>ML823585.1:0-15936 GCA_009831015.1 Picea engelmannii
ACATTCCCTTTTTTCTTTAAGTTTCCCCTTTTTTTTAAACTAAGTTCAAAAATAGCAAGTTTAGACAAAAACAACCATTTACCCTTTTAATAAATTAATCCTCCATTAAAATTTTACTTTAATTATTAATGTTTAAATTTTCTTTACCCCCTTCTTGTTATATGCCTAATTAGTTTTTTTTTGTTCAAAGGTTCTACTTAGACCTAGGTTTTAAATTCACTAGGCTTGGCGACAGTTCTCAAGGGAAAATTTGTTATTAAACTTTACTCATCACATCATTCATTTTAAGGCTGATCAGGTCTTAAGGGGGCATTGTTTTCTAGGCACTAGGTTTATTAACTTACCATGGTTAAAATAATGGTGTTCCCTTTAGGATGCACTACGTTCTCCAAGGGTGCCACTCACCTCTTTAAGTTTTATTTGCGCAATGTGCCCTTCAAGACGCACTACGTGCTCAAAGGGTGCCACTCGCCTCTTGACTGAATTTGGTAGACGTCAAACCCCCGGGGTCAATACTCCGTCAGATGATCTTGTGGGAGACTAAGGGCCTCTAAGGAATAAGGACCATGCCTTATTGCGTGCCCCTTAGAATCAATGTGAGCGATTGTCACAGTCTACCCTCACGACATCGTGGATCTCTCAAACTAGGTAATTGTTAACCTACATTTCGAGCCACGACGAGAGTGCTAGTAGGCTACGACAGGGATGCTTCCACACCTCTCCCTCAACGTCTTTGGTTGTCATGCGTGACCCCTTTAATCCAAATGTGAGTCTAGTAGGAAAGCTATCGTCAGCCTGCATCCATCAAAGAAACATGTCAGCGATAACAATCAACATCATAATATCTAATCATATGTACATGTGTCATATCAACAAAAATCAAACCACAACAATCCACTCCCTAACTCGATCCGGAATCCAAAGAGATCCATCGATGCCTTCGACATCCTCTAACGTCCAAAGTCTTGCACATTCAGGATAACCCAGTCAATAGCACACGTCGATGTAAATATAGAAAAAATAGCATATCATCAGATCCACAACATCTCATAATCAAAATCAAAACAACCATTCACATAATGAACTGGATCACTTGCATGCAAGTGTCCTCAAAGAATAATTCTGCTCATTGCGCGCAAGAACATGATGTTACAGGGTTTTTCTTGCTTCATTGTCTTCATTCTAAGCTCCATAATATATCAATAACTTTCATTGATCAACCAATAAATAAAATTATTTTTGTCACCAAATTAATAAATATGCCATTATATCATTTGTGAAATATTGGTTGGGTCACACTATCCATCTCTATAATTCATTAAACATAAAAATATATAAAGTTTGGTAGGAACAGTGAAACCATTTCCCTATCTTTGACCAGCATGAAAATGGATTCTGCAATGGCTGTTTATCTCAACACAATTGTGATTCATAAAATATCCACTAAATTATATTAATTTAAGATTGAAAAACTCATTAATCATCAAGTCTGGTGTTTAATATTTTTTACAATACTTTACTATTATATTGACTTTGCATGTGGCTACACCACTCTCACTATTTGAACCATTGGATCATCAAGTAGAGGAGGAGATTGATCGAGTAATTATGTGCCAAATTGCAAGATAAATCCAAAATATCTCATACGTACTTTGAAAAAATAACTTGAGAGTTGATCGAATCATATGACATTTTTGACAACGATGATCATGTATATAGTTATTCATCAAAATGAATGAGGACCATTGTTGTAAGTGTTTATTAAGACATAGGATGACTTAATAAACATATAAATATATTTTGTTTTTTTAGCATTAACTCTATTATTATTATTATTATTATTATATAAATTGTTTTATTGGTTAAGAAGTGGTTTTTATGGATATAACAATAAAATTGTTTATCGTAAATTTTTCATAGTTTGGAAAAAATATACAAATACAAAAAATCCATGACCTGGTATTTCTCTGATATTTTATTATATATTTTTTCTTGCATAATAAATTTATTATTTTATTGATATAATAATTATATATAAATTGTTTCTGACAAGTTAAGAAGTGGTTTTTATGCATATAAGAAAATGGATTATCATTAACATTGAGTATTGTAAACTTTTTATAGTTTGAAAAAAAATATACAAATATAACAAATCCATGACCTGGTATTTCTTTGGTACTCTTGATATTGCAGGTCTCCAAACCAACTTCATTCCCATATGATTCTAATTTGTCATGGGGCTCCTCCATGAAATGCATCTTTGATCTTTATCTTTAAATAAATCAAGATTACGTGATTGTTTAATGTATTTGTAGCATGGAATAAGTTATTTATACATTTTTAAACTTATCTGGCAAAGACTAAGCTGTCATGCAACCCTTGTTTTAAAGTGAATCTCAATATTTTTACAAATTGAAATATTTGATTTTAGAGAATTTTAAATTAGGCTATAGTTTTAATATATAATGTTGAATATAAGGGTAGTGGACTTGTTTCAAATCTATTTCCATATTTTGTTCAAGGGCAGGGAAATATGTTATTTCAGGAGTTTGACTTTCAAGTTGTTGTTAAGAAAGGGAGACACAATGTCGGGACAAATGATATTGTATGATTTACAATGCTTTCATTGTCCCAGCCTATGATTTACAATAGGGAATGTGAAGTAAGAACTAGGGTTCCATGCATTGTTTCTACATGCTCAAATCCCATCTCAATTGGAACAATATAAAGTTTGCATGAGCATGAATCAAACATATAGTCTCTAAGTAATGAGATTGGAAAGTAAACACTTGAACCACTCAATGTGGCCACATTGCCTCATGCATGTGCACCTTTGCATAAGATGTTAACAATAATACCACTATTGCCTTTTTTGTTCGAGCCAACACCTCAAATTATGTGTCTCAATCACCAAAACAACTAGAATCATGCAATAAAAACAAGCATGGGAGGAAAATCCTCAACATGAGACTAAGCCGCATGGCCCTAGGCGAGGTTGCCAAAGCATTTTATTTTAGATGAGTTTTACTAATTGCAAGATAGTTCTTTTGAGCATGATTTTATTTTTTTGTGTTAAAAGTATATAATGTTTATAAAGTGCAGATCGATTTATTATATAAATAAGGGAAATAGTTGCAAAGTAGCTATTCCATGCCTAGTTCACCTATAACTTTATAAAAAAAAGTAAAAGAAAAAACTTGTTGATGGCAATTATTCTCTTATTATTATGTTAATTTCAACAAAATATATTTGTATGTTGAGGAGTGGACGTAGTTTAGTAAACTAAAACCAAATGTTTATTCCTTTTTACCATATCATCAATTAAATCATGTTTTGGTTTCACCTTTCTTTGGCATTGCACTTACCCTAAATGCTACCTTCTTGTGAAGGCTAATAAAACTATTTTATTTTATTTTTTTATTTTACTAAAGATAATATTCATTTAGGATAACCAAAAGTGTGATTTTATATTTCCTATCAATGTATGAAATTTATTGGTGTCAAGATAGGCGTAAGGCCTGGGGCGCATGCACTTCCACCATAGACCAAAGAGAAGGAAATCAAGAAGGCAATATGCTCGGTGCATTTTCAGAAATTAAGTCTTCATATATGGGGATGGTTGGGGTTCCTTGGGCATGTGACGTGCCAAGGGGCAACTCCACCCAAGATGCCTTGCGACATAAGTCATATGACGGATGGTTTGGTGAATGGTTGAAGGAAATACTTGGGTGCTCCACCAACGAAGGAAAATTGGCTAAGGCATGGGGGCCGAAGTTAGGCGAGTCAACTTGACTCACCTAAGGGAAGCACGCACCTAAGATGATGATTCAACTAGACGAATGGGGGCATCAACTAAGAGTTTAATGGCTTGGCTAGAAAATGGAATGAGGCATTCAGTGGGTCGACTGGGAAAGCCGCCTGAATGTGCCCACATGAGGAGTCATACCAAATTTGTGAAGGGGCGCGACTTGGTGAACTGACGGGTTGGATCACCCATGGGAATAGAGACATGACACTTGACATGGACTGACACCTATAAAGGCACAAGGGTGCATAAGAAAGGAGGAAAACTTGGAAGAGAGAAAGAGGACCTATGCGGTTCTAAGGCAGGCTTAGACGAAGAGGGTTGAGCTCCCTCAAGAAGCCAAGTCACTCCACATGGCAGGACTTGTGCTTCCTTGAGGTGATTTTGTGACAAAGATGAGGTGACCTTCTTTTGGGCTGATTTTGGGGAAGTTTGGAAACGTCGGTTTGTTGGAGGCTTGTGTGAGGCTGAATTGAAATCTTTGAAGTCTGTGGAAATGAAGAGACAACAAGTGTGTATTTGAGAGCATGTCTAAGGTGCATCACAGGAGGTTGTGGAGATGGTTGTGACAGAGAGTCTTAGTGTGAAGAATCTTTGTATGAGATTCTTGGTGAGGTGATGTGAGTTGTTTGACTTCGCCTAGTTGTAAACTGAGTCGGTAGTGCTCATATTGTAATTGTTTCAAAATAACAAAGACTTAGCCAGGTGTTAGGCATGGTTCGTGCTTCCCACACTATTTTTTTGTGTGTCTTTTGTTTGTTTTGTTGTTGTTATCCTGGTTTCTCATGGTTCGTGTTTCCCACACAATTGTCTAAGTATACAAGAGTTTCACTAGAATAGGAGTGTGACTTGTCAGCATCCTAGAATGGAGTATGGGTATGATCTAGGTGAAGAGGTGTAATCCACAAGAATTATCCTTGGTGTTTCCAAGGATCTAAGTGATAAATGTCACGGTGTCGCATGCCCTCAAGAGGTTCACAATCATAACAAACACTATGGGGATGTGACAAATGGTATCATAGTTTATTATTTGCATGTTTTGATGAAGGGATTGTGATATCTTCACCACTATCTCAATGATAGATGGTATTGGAGAAAACTATGAAGACAATTTGTTGCCAAGAAAGTTCGGTGGGAACGCTCACAAACTTGGTGAACCATTCGATGGAATGAACCAGTTCATTGCATAATTTGCATCATACTTATGATAGATTTGGTTGATAGTGTGGTGGAAGGTTGATATGGGTGCACACCTTGTATAGGCCAAGAGCATATTTTGTGATGAAACAAATTACTTGGACAAGGTGGGTGATCACATAACTCGTCATAGAAGTTGTCACATAGTTGGTCATAGAGGAAGCATGGGCACAGACTTGGTTGGTTTGATGTGTGACATAATTCAGTGCTAGAACTGTTGTGAACACCTTGGAGAGACCAAGTGCATATTTCATTAGGTGAACTGAGAACTTGGGAACAAAATATGAAAACATGACTTTTCGAAGATCTAACCATGGAAGTAATCGCATAAGCGAGTGTAGACGGTGATTGTTGAAGTGATTATGAAGGGGAGCAGTTTTGGGTTGCAGCAAGTCAAATCACTTGGGTGAATGACTTGAGGTGACCTAGAGGAGCTCTGCAGTAGGAATTTGGTTGGGAATATTTCTATCATGAAATATTCATTTTGTGCATCGCCGAGAACAACAATTGAGTTGATTTGGGTTGTTGTACGAGTGGGTTGACCATGACCTTCGAACAAGGTGACTCTTCGCAGAATTACAACAGTTGGTTAACAATAGTATGACTTGATAGTCTGGTGGTGGGTGCATGGTGCCTTGAAGTGGAAGAAGTCAAGGTACGAAGATGGAAAGACATTGAAGATGAGTTACGCCAGTTGCATGCGAATTTTGGGACTTAGAATGATTTCTAAAGTGGACGGATGGACTCAGCCTTGTATTGTAGTGAAGGTCTTGCAGGTTTTTGGAGTTGTGGATAATGATTGAGTGGATCTCATGCAGAGAGTCGATTGCTTAGGGAAGCGAAGTTCCAAGACAACAAACTTGAACCATAGGTGTCACTAAGGATGTTGTTGGGGAAGGCATGGTTGGTTTTGAGTTCTTGGATTTCCTAATTGTTGCGGTGAGTTATTTGAAGGGAATATAGATTACTTGGTGGTTCAAGAGCATTATGTTTCTACAGTTAAAACCGACAGAATTGAGGGTGACTCAATTGGTGCAGATTCAAACAAGTCTTGTAGAAGTTTGGGATGCCTTGGTTAGGCAGGTGTGTGGAGGGCTTGGGGTGACCTGCTTGGACAATTCCTATGGTGTACTTAAGAAGATTTGGATACATCCATGGAGGTGGCTTGGGTAAGTTTCCTAAATCTTTGATGAGGCGCATCAAAAGGATCGTTGCAGTGAAGTGGGAAGTGAAGTTTGTACATGTCGAGTTTGAGAAGATGGATGAGGCACCCTGGTGTTTTGTGCCTTAGCTAGATTCATTGGGTCATGCGATGACTTGACAATCACGAAGATAATGCCATAGTTTAGATGCTTGCAGGAGGTGCAAGGTTGTTTTGTCTTAGGAGATGGATGGGGTCAACAAAAGAGTCGAACAAGAATCATTGGCAGTCAACCTTAATGGGTAGAATGCAAATCAAGTGACTTGGGTGATGTTTTTGTTTCCTTTGTTATGGGAAATTGGATGAGTCAAAGCGCAACTTGGTGACTTTTGGATGATTGTGCAATGACTTAGAGATTCAGCAGGGTCATTGGTTAAGGTTGATAAAAGTATTGGTGTGAATGTGCCTAAGGCATGGAAGTTCTTTGAAGTGACTCATTCTACTTGGAGCACTTTGGACAGTTCATTGGGATGTTTGAGGAGTGTAGGCATGTTGACCACACTCATCGAAAATTTTGAGTTGTGGAGAGGTGACTTGATGAAAGGAGTTAAGTTGAGGGCTTGCCTTCATTTGGAGGATTATGCGAACAAACAAATTACAAAGTGAAGATATTACTTGGGTGTGAGCGTGTCTCCTTCTTTGGGCATCATGGTTGAGGGTGAAGCCTAACCATTCCAAGGAATGGAAAGTTAGAGGCAACAACATGGCCAGGTGATGAAGTAATGACACAAAGGAAGTCTAGACATGCAATTCTTGGTGAAAAGATTGGGTAACCTTGCCATGAGGTGGAAAGTGGGGTCAAGTTGTCACAAATGAATTGTTTTTGGGGTGACTTCATAGTGAAACAAGGTGAAGGGTGACCTTGCTTTGGTATGATATTGTTGTGTGGATGGATCAAATTGTAGAAGGAAGTTAAAGTATGGACTCACCAATAGGTTCAAAGTGCAACACTTAGACTTTAAGAAGGATCTCCTTAAAAAAGATTGGACAATGGAAGCAATAATGAGGCAAGGGTGGACACTTTCCTTAGTCTTTGGAGTTTACATAGTGATAGAAATGTGATAGAAAAGACTAAGTTCAGGCATGAGGAAGTTCATTCTCATGAGTTTGGATCAACGATTGGACTAGATGCTAAATCAATTGAAGGCATGGGATATATAAGTCTGTGAAGACATGACAGAGTTGGTTGAAGTATGGATGCAGTAGCAAGTTCACAATTTTTCAACACTTAGACATTTTTCATGAGGTTGCAACAACAATTGAGGCAGTAGCAACAATAAAATGAAGAGTGATCAACATAGCAACATAATGGTAGCTTAGAAATTGCAGACATAGTGGGGAAGAGACATCCTCACATCGTAGTAGATAGTTTGGTCACGCAAAAATTTGGGCATAGTTCAATGTGGATGGTTGCACATGTTGCGGAAAATTGTAGTACAAGTTGGAAACTTGGTGTTTCCACTTTGACAAAATTTTGGGTTTCCAACAGACTTAGCCATAGATGGAGGCATGAATTCAAGAAAATTCTTAGAGACAACATATTTATGTGGATGTTGAAAAGGGTAGAAACAACTTAGAGTGGGGGAGGATGTAAGGCCTGGGGCACCAAGCTCAGGCACACACACTTCCACCACAGATCGAAACAAAGGAAATTGGGCAGGTAGGACACTTGGTGCAATTGAAGAAATGAATTCTTCATATATGGGGAGATTTGGAGTTCCTTAGGCATATGAAACGCCAAGGAGCAACTCCACCCGATATTCCTTGTGACAAAATTCGAACGACTGATGGTTTGATAAAGGGTTGAAGGAAAATCGGCTAAGGCATAGGGGGAGCAGTTAGGAAAGTCGACTCGACTCACCTAAGGGATATGTGCACCAAAGACAATGAGTCAACTAAATGGATGGGGGCATTGACCAAGAGTTTCTTAGGTCGACCAAACGATGAAACAAGGAATTCAATGGGTCGATTGGGCAAGCCCCACGAACATGCCCACATGGGGATTCGACCCAACATTTTGAAGGGGCACGACTTAGTGAATTGATGGGTCAACTCACCATGGGCATAGAGACATGATGCTTAGCATGGATCTATGCCTATAAAGGAACAAGGAAGCACAACCAAGAAGGATAGATTGGAAGAGAGAAAGAGGAGCTTTGTGATTCTAAGACAGGATTAGACGAAGAGGGGCAAGCTCCGTCAAGGAGCCAATTTGCTCCACATGGGAGGACTTGTGCTGCCTTGAGGTGATTTTGTGATGGAGATGGGGAAACCTTATTTTTGGTTGAGTTTGGGGAATTTTGGAAACACGGGTCTATTACAGGCATGTGTGAGGTAGAACTAAAATCTATGAAGTCTGCGGAAACGAAGAGGCAGCAAGTCTGTGGTTGAGGGCACGTCTGAGGTGCACCATAGGAGGCTGCAGAGACGATTGTGACATAGTGTATTTTTTGTGATGAATATGTGTATGAGTGTCTTGGTGAGGCGAGGTGAGTTGTTTGACTATGCCTAGTTGTAAACCAAGCCAGTAGTGCTCACATTGTAAATATTTTGCAATAACAAAGACTTAGCCAGGTGTTAGGCACAGTTCGTGCCACCCACAATATTTATGTGTATGTATTTTGTTTGTTCTTCTATTATTCTCTTGGTTTATCATGTTCATAGATGTATGCTTATATACGACTAAGTGTTAAGATGTTAACAAATGTCAAAGCATACAAAAGTTGCACTAAAGTAGGAGTGTGACTTGTCAATAGCCTAGAATGAAGTATGGATATGATCTAGGTGAAGAGGTATAGTTTGGACAAAGTATCCTTGGTGTTTCCAAACATCCAAGTGAGAAATGTCGTAGTGTCTCATGCCATCAAGAGGTGCAGAATCATAAGGCACACCGTGGAAACGTGACAATAGGTACTTCAACCATTAACATCTTAAAGAAAAATATGATTTGTACAATGTTCACTAAATTCTTTGTTCATCAATGTTATGATTACTTTTTTTTTTACTGTACCACTTTGAATTCACAATTTTGTTTATTTCGTTGCTTGTACAAAGATGTCATGTATTATAGAAACAAGAACAATTATAGTCTGCATTTAAATAAACTCAATCAAAATTACTATAGTATTGTTGAAGCATACTCCCTTACATGAAGCTTTAAAGTTATTCACTAATTTAATATAATGGTAGTTGCCGTGACTTAGTTTCTATCTATAAAAGACATAAAATGCATGAAAAAATGTTCATTTTGCTAGCTTCCAAAACTTTAATGTTATTTTCTTGTTTAGTTTTTCTCAAATTTAAATTAAAATTTACTATTTAGCTTTGCATGAGCATTTTCGAAAATTCAGTATGGTTATGAGCATTTTTGAAATTCACCATGGTAACTTTAACCCATTTTATGATATTTATCTATATATAACATTATGCAAAAACAACCATCAAACAATGAATTTTATTACTTATTTTTAACTCCCTCTCAATAGATACTTTTACTATTTTATTTAAAATAATCTATTTGAATGAACAAAAGTCCTAAGTTTTTTAAATAAAAAACTATAAGTAAAACCACATTTAGTATTTTATATGAGCTAACTCTGCTTTAATCCATCCTACATTATCTAAAATAATTTATTTGGATAACTAGGTTTGTGAAGCATATCTCTAAGTGTTATGCAAGATCTATACCTAAAATTAACTGACTTTGTTCGTAACATAGTTATTTGACTAATTTTTTTGAGGTTTATATACATTTCAATATGAAGTTTACATTAATTAATTAAACAAAAGAGTTGAGTTTAGCTGAATTAGTAAAAATGCAACATTATCAAAACTTTATTCAAATTTGATTTTCAAAATAAAAATAAAATAAAAAATTGGCAAGTTTGAGGATTTATATAAATTTCAATATAAAATTTGCATTAATTAATTAAATGCAAGAGTTTAGCTAAGCCAATGAACAAGAGTTTAGCTGAATTAGTAAGAATGCAACATTATCAAAACTTCATTCAAATTTGATTTTCAAAATAAAAATAAAATAAAAAATTGGCAAGTTTGAGGATTTATATAAATTTCAATATAAAATTTGCATTAATTAATTAAATACAAGAGTTTAGCTAAGTCAAAATTAATTAAATGCAAGAGTTTAGCTAAGCAATGAGTGCATGATACTATTACAACTTCATTTAAAATTAATTTTCAAAATAAAAAATAAAAAATTGTCCCTTAACAATTTGACATGTTTTTCCCTTTAGGGGAAGGTCATGCCTCTAAATGTAAAACAAACAGAGTAAGTGGTGGATACTAAAAATTAAGACCCTAAAGCATCTTGCCTGAAGTAAATATTTTAAGATAACGTTAATGTATGGAATCATGTGTAGTTTCCCCACTATTAACCCAACGTATTTTTTTATGATACCCACTAAATAAAATGTATACAACATGCTAAAAATATCCATGCATATAAAAATATTTTTAAAACATGAGTTCAACTAAACTAGCATTCACACAACAACATATAAATGCTAAAAACTCAGAGTATACACAACAAATAAAATCCAAAATTAAAAGCAATGAAATACAAATAAATACAATTATCTTTTGAAAGAAAATGTGCAACCAGCTGCAAAGGTTGAACATTCCACCCAATCATAGCCTTGTTGATCCAAATCTTAGCAGCAAGTCACCCCCGATCTGAGGCTAGGAATCCACAAGAAAGGGTGTCTCTATTATCCACTCACAACCCAATCTAACCCACATCAAGCTAATTTTTTCTACAACTGTCTCAAACCTCTAGCTCTCTTCCCCTCAACATGCACAACACAAGGAATGGGATCCCCCTTCTCTGCAAGTAGTCCCTTAGGCCTTCTTACTTATCTTCAAGGCTCCAACACATGTTGGCTAGGAATCTCGCTTGCTAGGGTCTCTAGGGATGCTAGTTGACACATGAAAAATCATATTAACAAGCTCACTCCTATAGGTTAATTTCTTACATATGAAACTCACTCTACATGCCTAAAATTATGCTTTTTCCTACAACTACAACTCCAACATGATGCCCACTATGACTGACTTCAAGCTCCAACACTCTCTCTCCTCTTGTTGTCCCCAAAAAATGAATGTAAAAAATACCCACAATACATATTCAAATTTCCCTTTTACCCATGAAAGTTGACTTTCACATTCCCCAATGTTGATTGTACTCAACCCCATGCTCTCAATAACTATGGGATGTGACTTTTCACACCAACCCTATTACATGTATTTAATGATTGGGGATTTGATACACTCAAAAGGAAATTAGAAGGTTCATACACAATAATAATTCTAAAAAGTGGGTTGGGATTAACACCCAGGAATAATCCCCCCTTGGACCCCCCTCTTATGGAAACATAGCCCCCATGACTTAGTTATTGTCCATTTGAAGTCGGTATTACATTTTATTTTATTATTTCGATATACAATATTTACATATTACATCACTTGGCCCATGGCCATTTATCATATTTACATTATATATCGCTAAATTGGGGATTAAATACAAGGATGTTGCATTCCCCTCTCCCTACAATTTACACCATCATTGGTGCATAACACTATACCAATATACATGTACATAATTTTACATCATAATACTTGATACTTTTTCAAGTTCATAACTCTTGCATTAATTCCAACCAACACTCTCTTGTTCCCCTCAACCTACACAACCCAAGGAAGTGTATCCCCTTCTTTTCACTACAGTCCCTCAAGCTGTACCACTTCCCTTCCAAGGCTCAAGCATAGGTTGGATTGGAAGTCTCCAAGTTGTGGCCCCAGGAAATCCATCTACGAAAATGTAGCCTTGCACACTTCTATACAAATGTACATTTAGTTTTCTTCCAAATTTGCAAAACATTGTTGGTACTCCTCCAGCATGGTCTCTTCATGCTCCCACGTAGTGTCTTCAGGACCGTAACAGGTCCATTGAACCTTTACCAGGCCGATGGATTTGTTCCTAAGCACTTTGACTTTCTAGTCTAAGATGCACATTGCCTCCACCTAAAAGTCCCCTCCGTCCCATTCATGCTCCACCTGGATCAAAATCCAATTAATCGCATGGTTAAAATCAGACACATATTTCTTCAATAAAGACACATGAAACACATTATGAATTCTCATGGATATGCATGCAATCATATATGCAACTAGTACTATCTTCTTTAGAACTTCAAACGTCCCACAATATCTTGCTACCAACTTTGGGAAACTTCCCAATCTTAGTGAGCGCATTTTATCCTTTATTTTTAAACACACATACTCACCCACTTTGAATTCCTTGTATGTTCTTATTTTATCTGCATAACTTTTTTTCCTATCATTTGCAACCTTTAAATTATGCCTAATCTTTACCATCTGCTCTTCCACTTCTCTTAGCAATTCTAGTCCAATAACTGCTCTTTCTACTTTTTTATCCCAACTTACTGGCATGTTGCATTTCCTACCATATAAGGATTCAAATGGGCTCATTTTCAATGATGTATGGTACCCATTATTGTAATAAATTCAAATAGATGAAGGTATTCTTGCCACTTGGAAAGCTTGTCCATTACATACATTCTCAACATATATTCAATTATCTGGTTGGTCTTCTCTGTTTTCCAATCTAACTTTGGGTGATATGCTGTACTGAAATTCAAATTAGTCTCAAATCCCTTAAACAACCCCTTCCAAAAATTAGAGGTGAAATTGGGATCTCTTTTTGAAAATATTACCTTAGGCACACCATGTAGCCTGAAAATCTTTACAATATTGGCTTCCTTGTGAGTAGTTTTCATTGGAACAAAATCTGTAGCCTTTGTAATCTTGTCCATCGCTACCATGATGGAATCATGTTTCCTTTCTGTTCTTGGCAGCTTGGTGATAAAATCTATCATAACTACCTCCAATTTCCATTCAAGAATGGGAAATGGTTCTAACAATCCTGGTGGATACATGTGTTCAGTGTTCATTTTCTGACATTCCATGCACCTGGATATATAATCAACGATATATTTATTCATTCTAGGATAGAAATATTGGCTTCTTACTACTACGATTGTCTTTTGGTATCTTGGATTACCAACATATCGTACATTGTGCATCTCCTTCAACACTATAGCTCTCAACTCTTGAGTTCTAGAAACATAAACTTTATCCTTGAACAAGAGGATTCCATCATCTTTTAGGCAATAGTCTTTAAACTTCAACAGTATATTTTCCTACTGTAAGCATTCTATAACTTGTGTATAATGTTGATATGATGTTATAGCTTCCAAAGTTCTACTTTTTAGATCTGAAAAATGCATTCTAATAGTTGTAGCATGCATTTGATGCACCCTCATGTTGAGTGCATCAACCACTTTATTCTATTTTCCCTTGATGTGCTTGATGTCAAAATCATATTCACCAAGAAATTCCAGCCATTTGCTTTTTCTGAAATTTAGTGTGGGTTTCTCAAACAAGTGTTTCATATCACTATGATCTATCTTCAGCTCGTGTTTTCTACTTATGAGATAATGCCTCCACATTTTTAAGGTGTTAATTATGGTTTCCAACTCTAAGTCATGTGTAGCATAATTTCTTTCATGCTCTTTAAGTTTCCTTGACTCATAACATATGAAATGTCCATTTTGTGTAAGGAATCCACCAAGCCCTTCCTTGCATGCCTATGTGCACACAACAAAATATTCATCTAGATATGCAACCTTTAAAATAGGTGCACTCATCAATAATTCCTTCAAATGCTGGAAAATCTCATCACATTTGGCAATCCACTCAAAGTTTGTTCCCTTATTCTACAGTAAAGTGACAGGATGTGTGACCTTGGAGAAACCTTCAATGAATCTCCTAAAATATCCATCTAATAACATAAATGATCTCGCTTCTATAACATTCTTTGGTGCTCTCCAACTTTTGATTTCTTCAATATTCAGAGGGTCCACTGTTATGCCCTCCTCTAATACAATGTTCCCAAATAATGGATTTCCTTTTTATAGAAAATGCACTTTCTTAACTTGGTATATAATTTGTACTCTTTCAACACGTATAGCACCATCCTCAAATGTTCCTCATGCTCCTGCTCTGTCTTGGAGTATATAAGAATATCATCCAAGAATACAATGATGAATTTTTCCAGGTAATCTCTGGAAACTCCATTCATTGGACACATAAAAGTAGTTGGTGCATTTGTTAGGCCAAATGGAACCACCAAAAAATCATAATGGCCATACCTCGTACGAAATGTTGTATTTTCAATGTCTTCTTCTCCAATTCCCACCTGATGATAACATGACTTTAGGTTGATCTTGGAAAATATCCTTGCTCCTTTCAACTAATCAAGAAGATCATCGATCAACAGTAGAGGGTACTTGTTCTTTACAATAACCTTATTAATTTATATGAACTCGATACAAAACCTTAGAGTTCCATCCTTTATCTTTGCAAAGAGCAATGGGGAACCTCAAGGTGAAACACTTGGGCTTATGTACCCCTTCTTCAACAATTTTTCTAGCTTCACTTGCAAATCCTTAAGCTCTATTGTGGACATTCTATAGGGTGTTTTGGGTACTAGGGTAGGTCCAGTAACTAAGTTAGTAAATAAGTCAATATCTCTTTTTTGTGACAATCCTGGAAACTCCCCAAATACATCTTCACATTCCTTCAAAAATGGATGATATTTGAGACTTGGCTCCTTCCTTTGGTGGCTCTTCCATATGAGCAACATATATCTGACACCCTTTCCTAAAACTTGTTTTCAGCTATATTGTTGAAATGTCTTTGATCGATATAGGTCTTGGAATACCTTGCACCATCCTTGAATTCCCTTTACCATCAAGGCATGTGAAAGACTTGTTGTGGCAATCTAGGACAACACAATGTTTGTCCAACTAATTCCTACCAATTAAGCAATCATATGACTCAAGTGGTATAATATTCAAATCTACCTTAGTGCTAACTCCATTCATTCTTATTGGGCATTCTTTGACAAGTTCATTGATTTTCCTCTTGGTTCCAATGGCTAGATGAACCAACCAATACTTTTCATGCTTACATCTCTTTAATTTAAAATTTTCAACTACTTTTGGATCTATATAGCTATGATTAGCTTCAGAATCAAACAAAATAGCTATGAGATGATTATCAATCTTACCTTCTACCTCAACTATATGGGATTGGAAGTCTACTTTTCTAGTGTCCAAGGATGCATAAATCCTTGGCATGTTCTTTCCCACATCATCCACTATATCAGATTCCTTAATGGTATGCATAGTCCTCATCCTCTCTCCCTTGTGAAGACAATCCTTGTAAAATTGGTCTCCTTCACATCCCCAACACTTTATGGGATGTTGTCTTGGCCTTTTCCCCAAGGAACCTGTCATTTTATGTTCACCTTGTGCTAGTTTCCCTTGTCGATATGCTTGTGATTTGTTTATGATGAAAGGTGTATTGAATCCCTTCTTTCTCTGATCCATATTGCCTCTCTTCTTATCATCCTAGGCCTTTTGGAAGGTTGGCCTTCCTTTGTTCTTCTCATGCAAATACTTATCCTTCCTCATGGCTTATTCCAAAGTTATAGGCTCATCAAATTGGATTTTATCTTTGTAAAATGATGGAAACCCACTCAAGAACCTCTGTATTTTTTACCTTCTCATCCTTGATGAAGTCCACATACCTCAGAAGCTAGAGGAATTTCTTCTCATACTCCTCCATAGTC
>ML823585.1:16036-26890 GCA_009831015.1 Picea engelmannii
AATTTTCGAAAATGCTCATGCAAAGCTAAATAGTAAATTTTAATTTAAATTTGAGAAAAACTAAACAAGAAAATAACATTAAAGTTTTGGAAGCTAGCAAAATGAACATTTTTTCATGCATTTTATGTCTTTTATAGATAGAAACTAAGTCACGGCAACTACCATTATATTAAATTAGTGAATAACTTTAAAGCTTCATGTAAGGGAGTATGCTTCAACAATACTATAGTAATTTTGATTGAGTTTATTTAAATGCAGACTATAATTGTTCTTGTTTCTATAATACATGACATCTTTGTACAAGCAACGAAATAAACAAAATTGTGAATTCAAAGTGGTACAGTAAAAAAAAAAGTAATCATAACATTGATGAACAAAGAATTTAGTGAACATTGTACAAATCATATTTTTCTTTAAGATGTTAATGGTTGAAGTACCTATTGTCACGTTTCCACGGTGTGCCTTATGATTCTGCACCTCTTGATGGCATGAGACACTACGACATTTCTCACTTGGATGTTTGGAAACACCAAGGATACTTTGTCCAAACTATACCTCTTCACCTAGATCATATCCATACTTCATTCTAGGCTATTGACAAGTCACACTCCTACTTTAGTGCAACTTTTGTATGCTTTGACATTTGTTAACATCTTAACACTTAGTCGTATATAAGCATACATCTATGAACATGATAAACCAAGAGAATAATAGAAGAACAAACAAAATACATACACATAAATATTGTGGGTGGCACGAACTGTGCCTAACACCTGGCTAAGTCTTTGTTATTGCAAAATATTTACAATGTGAGCACTACTGGCTTGGTTTACAACTAGGCATAGTCAAACAACTCACCTCGCCTCACCAAGACACTCATACACATATTCATCACAAAAAATACACTATGTCACAATCGTCTCTGCAGCCTCCTATGGTGCACCTCAGACGTGCCCTCAACCACAGACTTGCTGCCTCTTCGTTTCCGCAGACTTCATAGATTTTAGTTCTACCTCACACATGCCTGTAATAGACCCGTGTTTCCAAAATTCCCCAAACTCAACCAAAAATAAGGTTTCCCCATCTCCATCACAAAATCACCTCAAGGCAGCACAAGTCCTCCCATGTGGAGCAAATTGGCTCCTTGACGGAGCTTGCCCCTCTTCGTCTAATCCTGTCTTAGAATCACAAAGCTCCTCTTTCTCTCTTCCAATCTATCCTTCTTGGTTGTGCTTCCTTGTTCCTTTATAGGCATAGATCCATGCTAAGCATCATGTCTCTATGCCCATGGTGAGTTGACCCATCAATTCACTAAGTCGTGCCCCTTCAAAATGTTGGGTCGAATCCCCATGTGGGCATGTTCGTGGGGCTTGCCCAATCGACCCATTGAATTCCTTGTTTCATCGTTTGGTCGACCTAAGAAACTCTTGGTCAATGCCCCCATCCATTTAGTTGACTCATTGTCTTTGGTGCACATATCCCTTAGGTGAGTCGAGTCGACTTTCCTAACTGCTCCCCCTATGCCTTAGCCGATTTTCCTTCAACCCTTTATCAAACCATCAGTCGTTCGAATTTTGTCACAAGGAATATCGGGTGGAGTTGCTCCTTGGCGTTTCATATGCCTAAGGAACTCCAAATCTCCCCATATATGAAGAATTCATTTCTTCAATTGCACCAAGTGTCCTACCTGCCCAATTTCCTTTGTTTCGATCTGTGGTGGAAGTGTGTGTGCCTGAGCTTGGTGCCCCAGGCCTTACATCCTCCCCCACTCTAAGTTGTTTCTACCCTTTTCAACATCCACATAAATATGTTGTCTCTAAGAATTTTCTTGAATTCATGCCTCCATCTATGGCTAAGTCTGTTGGAAACCCAAAATTTTGTCAAAGTGGAAACACCAAGTTTCCAACTTGTACTACAATTTTCCGCAACATGTGCAACCATCCACATTGAACTATGCCCAAATTTTTGCGTGACCAAACTATCTACTACGATGTGAGGATGTCTCTTCCCCACTATGTCTGCAATTTCTAAGCTACCATTATGTTGCTATGTTGATCACTCTTCATTTTATTGTTGCTACTGCCTCAATTGTTGTTGCAACCTCATGAAAAATGTCTAAGTGTTGAAAAATTGTGAACTTGCTACTGCATCCATACTTCAACCAACTCTGTCATGTCTTCACAGACTTATATATCCCATGCCTTCAATTGATTTAGCATCTAGTCCAATCGTTGATCCAAACTCATGAGAATGAACTTCCTCATGCCTGAACTTAGTCTTTTCTATCACATTTCTATCACTATGTAAACTCCAAAGACTAAGGAAAGTGTCCACCCTTGCCTCATTATTGCTTCCATTGTCCAATCTTTTTTAAGGAGATCCTTCTTAAAGTCTAAGTGTTGCACTTTGAACCTATTGGTGAGTCCATACTTTAACTTCCTTCTACAATTTGATCCATCCACACAACAATATCATACCAAAGCAAGGTCACCCTTCACCTTGTTTCACTATGAAGTCACCCCAAAAACAATTCATTTGTGACAACTTGACCCCACTTTCCACCTCATGGCAAGGTTACCCAATCTTTTCACCAAGAATTGCATGTCTAGACTTCCTTTGTGTCATTACTTCATCACCTGGCCATGTTGTTGCCTCTAACTTTCCATTCCTTGGAATGGTTAGGCTTCACCCTCAACCATGATGCCCAAAGAAGGAGACACGCTCACACCCAAGTAATATCTTCACTTTGTAATTTGTTTGTTCGCATAATCCTCCAAATGAAGGCAAGCCCTCAACTTAACTCCTTTCATCAAGTCACCTCTCCACAACTCAAAATTTTCGATGAGTGTGGTCAACATGCCTACACTCCTCAAACATCCCAATGAACTGTCCAAAGTGCTCCAAGTAGAATGAGTCACTTCAAAGAACTTCCATGCCTTAGGCACATTCACACCAATACTTTTATCAACCTTAACCAATGACCCTGCTGAATCTCTAAGTCATTGCACAATCATCCAAAAGTCACCAAGTTGCGCTTTGACTCATCCAATTTCCCATAACAAAGGAAACAAAAACATCACCCAAGTCACTTGATTTGCATTCTACCCATTAAGGTTGACTGCCAATGATTCTTGTTCGACTCTTTTGTTGACCCCATCCATCTCCTAAGACAAAACAACCTTGCACCTCCTGCAAGCATCTAAACTATGGCATTATCTTCGTGATTGTCAAGTCATCGCATGACCCAATGAATCTAGCTAAGGCACAAAACACCAGGGTGCCTCATCCATCTTCTCAAACTCGACATGTACAAACTTCACTTCCCACTTCACTGCAACGATCCTTTTGATGCGCCTCATCAAAGATTTAGGAAACTTACCCAAGCCACCTCCATGGATGTATCCAAATCTTCTTAAGTACACCATAGGAATTGTCCAAGCAGGTCACCCCAAGCCCTCCACACACCTGCCTAACCAAGGCATCCCAAACTTCTACAAGACTTGTTTGAATCTGCACCAATTGAGTCACCCTCAATTCTGTCGGTTTTAACTGTAGAAACATAATGCTCTTGAACCACCAAGTAATCTATATTCCCTTCAAATAACTCACCGCAACAATTAGGAAATCCAAGAACTCAAAACCAACCATGCCTTCCCCAACAACATCCTTAGTGACACCTATGGTTCAAGTTTGTTGTCTTGGAACTTCGCTTCCCTAAGCAATCGACTCTCTGCATGAGATCCACTCAATCATTATCCACAACTCCAAAAACCTGCAAGACCTTCACTACAATACAAGGCTGAGTCCATCCGTCCACTTTAGAAATCATTCTAAGTCCCAAAATTCGCATGCAACTGGCGTAACTCATCTTCAATGTCTTTCCATCTTCGTACCTTGACTTCTTCCACTTCAAGGCACCATGCACCCACCACCAGACTATCAAGTCATACTATTGTTAACCAACTGTTGTAATTCTGCGAAGAGTCACCTTGTTCGAAGGTCATGGTCAACCCACTCGTACAACAACCCAAATCAACTCAATTGTTGTTCTCGGCGATGCACAAAATGAATATTTCATGATAGAAATATTCCCAACCAAATTCCTACTGCAGAGCTCCTCTAGGTCACCTCAAGTCATTCACCCAAGTGATTTGACTTGCTGCAACCCAAAACTGCTCCCCTTCATAATCACTTCAACAATCACCGTCTACACTCGCTTATGCGATTACTTCCATGGTTAGATCTTCGAAAAGTCATGTTTTCATATTTTGTTCCCAAGTTCTCAGTTCACCTAATGAAATATGCACTTGGTCTCTCCAAGGTGTTCACAACAGTTCTAGCACTGAATTATGTCACACATCAAACCAACCAAGTCTGTGCCCATGCTTCCTCTATGACCAACTATGTGACAACTTCTATGACGAGTTATGTGATCACCCACCTTGTCCAAGTAATTTGTTTCATCACAAAATATGCTCTTGGCCTATACAAGGTGTGCACCCATATCAACCTTCCACCACACTATCAACCAAATCTATCATAAGTATGATGCAAATTATGCAATGAACTGGTTCATTCCATCGAATGGTTCACCAAGTTTGTGAGCGTTCCCACCGAACTTTCTTGGCAACAAATTGTCTTCATAGTTTTCTCCAATACCATCTATCATTGAGATAGTGGTGAAGATATCACAATCCCTTCATCAAAACATGCAAATAATAAACTATGATACCATTTGTCACATCCCCATAGTGTTTGTTATGATTGTGAACCTCTTGAGGGCATGCGACACCGTGACATTTATCACTTAGATCCTTGGAAACACCAAGGATAATTCTTGTGGATTACACCTCTTCACCTAGATCATACCCATACTCCATTCTAGGATGCTGACAAGTCACACTCCTATTCTAGTGAAACTCTTGTATACTTAGACAATTGTGTGGGAAACACGAACCATGAGAAACCAGGATAACAACAACAAAACAAACAAAAGACACACAAAAAAATAGTGTGGGAAGCACGAACCATGCCTAACACCTGGCTAAGTCTTTGTTATTTTGAAACAATTACAATATGAGCACTACCGACTCAGTTTACAACTAGGCGAAGTCAAACAACTCACATCACCTCACCAAGAATCTCATACAAAGATTCTTCACACTAAGACTCTCTGTCACAACCATCTCCACAACCTCCTGTGATGCACCTTAGACATGCTCTCAAATACACACTTGTTGTCTCTTCATTTCCACAGACTTCAAAGATTTCAATTCAGCCTCACACAAGCCTCCAACAAACCGACGTTTCCAAACTTCCCCAAAATCAGCCCAAAAGAAGGTCACCTCATCTTTGTCACAAAATCACCTCAAGGAAGCACAAGTCCTGCCATGTGGAGTGACTTGGCTTCTTGAGGGAGCTCAACCCTCTTCGTCTAAGCCTGCCTTAGAACCGCATAGGTCCTCTTTCTCTCTTCCAAGTTTTCCTCCTTTCTTATGCACCCTTGTGCCTTTATAGGTGTCAGTCCATGTCAAGTGTCATGTCTCTATTCCCATGGGTGATCCAACCCGTCAGTTCACCAAGTCGCGCCCCTTCACAAATTTGGTATGACTCCTCATGTGGGCACATTCAGGCGGCTTTCCCAGTCGACCCACTGAATGCCTCATTCCATTTTCTAGCCAAGCCATTAAACTCTTAGTTGATGCCCCCATTCGTCTAGTTGAATCATCATCTTAGGTGCGTGCTTCCCTTAGGTGAGTCAAGTTGACTCGCCTAACTTCGGCCCCCATGCCTTAGCCAATTTTCCTTCGTTGGTGGAGCACCCAAGTATTTCCTTCAACCATTCACCAAACCATCCGTCATATGACTTATGTCGCAAGGCATCTTGGGTGGAGTTGCCCCTTGGCACGTCACATGCCCAAGGAACCCCAACCATCCCCATATATGAAGACTTAATTTCTGAAAATGCACCGAGCATATTGCCTTCTTGATTTCCTTCTCTTTGGTCTATGGTGGAAGTGCATGCGCCCCAGGCCTTACGCCTATCTTGACACCAATAAATTTCATACATTGATAGGAAATATAAAATCACACTTTTGGTTATCCTAAATGAATATTATCTTTAGTAAAATAAAAAAATAAAATAAAATAGTTTTATTAGCCTTCACAAGAAGGTAGCATTTAGGGTAAGTGCAATGCCAAAGAAAGGTGAAACCAAAACATGATTTAATTGATGATATGGTAAAAAGGAATAAACATTTGGTTTTAGTTTACTAAACTACGTCCACTCCTCAACATACAAATATATTTTGTTGAAATTAACATAATAATAAGAGAATAATTGCCATCAACAAGTTTTTTCTTTTACTTTTTTTTATAAAGTTATAGGTGAACTAGGCATGGAATAGCTACTTTGCAACTATTTCCCTTATTTATATAATAAATCGATCTGCACTTTATAAACATTATATACTTTTAACACAAAAAAATAAAATCATGCTCAAAAGAACTATCTTGCAATTAGTAAAACTCATCTAAAATAAAATGCTTTGGCAACCTCGCCTAGGGCCATGCGGCTTAGTCTCATGTTGAGGATTTTCCTCCCATGCTTGTTTTTATTGCATGATTCTAGTTGTTTTGGTGATTGAGACACATAATTTGAGGTGTTGGCTCGAACAAAAAAGGCAATAGTGGTATTATTGTTAACATCTTATGCAAAGGTGCACATGCATGAGGCAATGTGGCCACATTGAGTGGTTCAAGTGTTTACTTTCCAATCTCATTACTTAGAGACTATATGTTTGATTCATGCTCATGCAAACTTTATATTGTTCCAATTGAGATGGGATTTGAGCATGTAGAAACAATGCATGGAACCCTAGTTCTTACTTCACATTCCCTATTGTAAATCATAGGCTGGGACAATGAAAGCATTGTAAATCATACAATATCATTTGTCCCGACATTGTGTCTCCCTTTCTTAACAACAACTTGAAAGTCAAACTCCTGAAATAACATATTTCCCTGCCCTTGAACAAAATATGGAAATAGATTTGAAACAAGTCCACTACCCTTATATTCAACATTATATATTAAAACTATAGCCTAATTTAAAATTCTCTAAAATCAAATATTTCAATTTGTAAAAATATTGAGATTCACTTTAAAACAAGGGTTGCATGACAGCTTAGTCTTTGCCAGATAAGTTTAAAAATGTATAAATAACTTATTCCATGCTACAAATACATTAAACAATCACGTAATCTTGATTTATTTAAAGATAAAGATCAAAGATGCATTTCATGGAGGAGCCCCATGACAAATTAGAATCATATGGGAATGAAGTTGGTTTGGAGACCTGCAATATCAAGAGTACCAAAGAAATACCAGGTCATGGATTTGTTATATTTGTATATTTTTTTTCAAACTATAAAAAGTTTACAATACTCAATGTTAATGATAATCCATTTTCTTATATGCATAAAAACCACTTCTTAACTTGTCAGAAACAATTTATATATAATTATTATATCAATAAAATAATAAATTTATTATGCAAGAAAAAATATATAATAAAATATCAGAGAAATACCAGGTCATGGATTTTTTGTATTTGTATATTTTTTCCAAACTATGAAAAATTTACGATAAACAATTTTATTGTTATATCCATAAAAACCACTTCTTAACCAATAAAACAATTTATATAATAATAATAATAATAATAATAGAGTTAATGCTAAAAAAACAAAATATATTTATATGTTTATTAAGTCATCCTATGTCTTAATAAACACTTACAACAATGGTCCTCATTCATTTTGATGAATAACTATATACATGATCATCGTTGTCAAAAATGTCATATGATTCGATCAACTCTCAAGTTATTTTTTCAAAGTACGTATGAGATATTTTGGATTTATCTTGCAATTTGGCACATAATTACTCGATCAATCTCCTCCTCTACTTGATGATCCAATGGTTCAAATAGTGAGAGTGGTGTAGCCACATGCAAAGTCAATATAATAGTAAAGTATTGTAAAAAATATTAAACACCAGACTTGATGATTAATGAGTTTTTCAATCTTAAATTAATATAATTTAGTGGATATTTTATGAATCACAATTGTGTTGAGATAAACAGCCATTGCAGAATCCATTTTCATGCTGGTCAAAGATAGGGAAATGGTTTCACTGTTCCTACCAAACTTTATATATTTTTATGTTTAATGAATTATAGAGATGGATAGTGTGACCCAACCAATATTTCACAAATGATATAATGGCATATTTATTAATTTGGTGACAAAAATAATTTTATTTATTGGTTGATCAATGAAAGTTATTGATATATTATGGAGCTTAGAATGAAGACAATGAAGCAAGAAAAACCCTGTAACATCATGTTCTTGCGCGCAATGAGCAGAATTATTCTTTGAGGACACTTGCATGCAAGTGATCCAGTTCATTATGTGAATGGTTGTTTTGATTTTGATTATGAGATGTTGTGGATCTGATGATATGCTATTTTTTCTATATTTACATCGACGTGTGCTATTGACTGGGTTATCCTGAATGTGCAAGACTTTGGACGTTAGAGGATGTCGAAGGCATCGATGGATCTCTTTGGATTCCGGATCGAGTTAGGGAGTGGATTGTTGTGGTTTGATTTTTGTTGATATGACACATGTACATATGATTAGATATTATGATGTTGATTGTTATCGCTGACATGTTTCTTTGATGGATGCAGGCTGACGATAGCTTTCCTACTAGACTCACATTTGGATTAAAGGGGTCACGCATGACAACCAAAGACGTTGAGGGAGAGGTGTGGAAGCATCCCTGTCGTAGCCTACTAGCACTCTCGTCGTGGCTCGAAATGTAGGTTAACAATTACCTAGTTTGAGAGATCCACGATGTCGTGAGGGTAGACTGTGACAATCGCTCACATTGATTCTAAGGGGCACGCAATAAGGCATGGTCCTTATTCCTTAGAGGCCCTTAGTCTCCCACAAGATCATCTGACGGAGTATTGACCCCGGGGGTTTGACGTCTACCAAATTCAGTCAAGAGGCGAGTGGCACCCTTTGAGCACGTAGTGCGTCTTGAAGGGCACATTGCGCAAATAAAACTTAAAGAGGTGAGTGGCACCCTTGGAGAACGTAGTGCATCCTAAAGGGAACACCATTATTTTAACCATGGTAAGTTAATAAACCTAGTGCCTAGAAAACAATGCCCCCTTAAGACCTGATCAGCCTTAAAATGAATGATGTGATGAGTAAAGTTTAATAACAAATTTTCCCTTGAGAACTGTCGCCAAGCCTAGTGAATTTAAAACCTAGGTCTAAGTAGAACCTTTGAACAAAAAAAAACTAATTAGGCATATAACAAGAAGGGGGTAAAGAAAATTTAAACATTAATAATTAAAGTAAAATTTTAATGGAGGATTAATTTATTAAAAGGGTAAATGGTTGTTTTTGTCTAAACTTGCTATTTTTGAACTTAGTTTAAAAAAAAGGGGAAACTTAAAGAAAAAAGGGAATGTCTAACTTAGTAGAGAATATAGCCTTTGGAACTTTCTATTTGTGAACTCAATTAGGATTTAGGAAAGGCGTAAGTCACTTAAGAATTGTAAGGGAATAAAGGGACACCGAGGAGCGTTTTTAGGAATTCTTTTAGGTGGGTGAGGAAAATAGGCAAATTTAATTAATTAATAAATTGATTTTCTGGTGCAACTAAGGGATCGGAGGACATGTGTATGGGGGAGGTTTATCCTAATTAAATTAATAAAATGGAATCTAATGAAGGTATGAGAAAGTAATCACTAAGAAAACACTATAAAAAGGATGGTAGAGGAGGAGTATGGCACGTCTGGTTTGCGTAAGGTTACGCTATCATAATTCTATCTTGACTAAATTTCTCTTGTGGGAGTTGGGACACCCAGCTCAGGTAACGAGTGGTAGATCGACCTTGCGAGGCGATATGGGAGCTAGCATTCTCTGGTATTGTGGGCATGGCCCATTTGCGGCTTGGGGGCTCAGGGGGAAGAAGAGTACCCCTAGTGTTGGCTGGGAGGTACCGATGAGGTCTCAGTGGTTGGAAAGTAGGAGCGGGATGGAGCACAAGCGCGGGACAACAACAGTGGGACCTTTGCCTTCGCTCAAGATACACACATCTAAATTTTGCAATTTTATTTAGTTGATTGTATGTTGATTTACATATAGATGGTATAAATTTTGGGTTTCTTGCTTTGTGTTCGTTGTTAAAGTAAGGCCTTAGGATTTCCCAAGAGAGACTACCTCCATTGCGTTATGGTCTCTATTGCATGCAGAACGCTCCTTGTTTATTTATCTGTAGTCCAATTTCCGGTAGCGCAACAACCATCATTGATTCTAGTTGTCTCCTTGCTTTCTTATTTCTTGTGGTGCAACGATAGTTGTTCCTGTCTGATTATTTCCTGTGTTTATAAACTATTGATTTGTGTTTTTATAAACCTTGCCTGCATTTTTATAATCCCTAGAACTGTGGTTTTATAACCTTGCTTGTGTTTTGTCATATATCCTTGAATTGCGATTAAAGGCTAGGCCGTGCTTCGTTCTCATACCTGGAAGCGTTATATTTTTATAATCTTTATATTGTGATTCATTTTTGGGACAATGTATTGTTTTCATTTTGGAATGATTTCTTTAAATTTGGGTCAGAACCTTCGCAGTGAATAGCCAGAGGGGGATTCAATCTTTTTAACTGTGTTTGGTTTTAATTCTGTCTTTACTGCCTGGATGCATTCAAGCAAGTGGAGACTTGTTGTTCCAACGCCCAACATAAATGAACGATGATCTCTTGTAAATA